>JAKUCM010009510.1:0-17806 GCA_023374145.1 Lepidium sativum | reverse complement strand
ACATCTGAACATGCACTTGGTATTTTCTCTGACTCTGAGTCCACCAGGGTAGGTCGCTCCCAAAGAGGTGTCTGCAAAGAGTAACTCTAATATGTTAGTTTAACAGATGGTAGAGTTGCTAATAGTGGTAGAGTTCATTTTTATGGTTTGGTAGAGATGTTTTGAACACAATAATTGTTCACTAGAGTTCAACATAACTCGACCAAACCATATATAAGCTCTACCAAAGTTAACAACCCACAACTTTATGTTTATGTTCGTACAAATATGTATGTAATGTTTGTTGGTACATAGGATAAATCAATCAGAGTAAGTCTCATTCAAATAGAGCCTTATGTACCGATCTAAGTTCCTTATTATTAAGGGAGTTGAAAGTAATGTTTGTATCGCCTTCTATGTCATCTCCGCGATTCACATGTTCAAGAATTGGATGTCGTGGAGTTGTCTGACCTCCACCCTCATCCGCATTCTTAGCCAGGCTATAAACTTGTGGTTGCGCCCTTGTCTCCTCCTGTACTTGAAATTGAACTCTACTACACGTAAATGAACTCTACTATACTTTAAATCAACTCCAATGTACTTGAAATTGAACTCTACTACACGTAAATGAACTCTACTATACTTCAAATCAACTCCACTTTACTTGAAATTGAACTCTACTATACGTAAATGAACTCTACTAGTACCGTAAATGAATTCTACTATACATAAATGAACTCTATCAATCACCCAAACCAACTCTACTACGAAAGCAATTTACCTTTCCTTGCTCCATCTTCACCAAGTCTTCGGGTTTAATGGTTTATTTTGTGATTGGTCTTCATCGTAGAATGGGGACGTTACGTTCTCTTTGCTCCCCAAATAGTTCAGTCAACGTGGGGATAGACTTAAATGCCCATATCAGAAGTGTGTGCACAAACCCGTGTAGAGTGTAATTACTGGCCTTTCTATAAGCTGCATTTTTGATAGAGTTGATCAGTTCTAGAAACGCCACTCTTTCCTATGGATGCCTCTCGAACATCTCAAAATCTGCAACCAACTTCGCAGCACAAAAAGGGAGCCTACTAATTGTGTGGCAACCATAAACTCCTACATTCAAAACCACTAGCAACCCACCATCTTCCTCTTCTCGAAAGACCACTCTCTACATCTCCCCAGGAGGTCTTTCAACTCTACCCATTTAGCGCCTTCACCAACCCCTAAACCAATATCTTCCAAAAGCTCTTTGTGGGCAATATCTGCCACATTTGAAGCCTTCTCCGAGTTACTGCAATTAAGCTGCATTATTTCCATAAACTCCTGCATAGAAAACCTCGTAGGCCGAGACCCAAATAGCCCATACATCTCGTACTTCTTCTTAATCACTAATTGATTCATCAACAGGTACTGTATATGCCTCCTTGTGAAGTTGTAGTCGGAGTCTGCTAGCTTCAGAAAAACACCTACGCAAGTGTTCTCCTTTATGTCTATGTAGGCATCCTCACCAATAACCTTGATCATATTGCTAATGTTTTTAAGATTGCAGAATTGGTTGATGCTTCAATTCTTCATCACCGGTAGACCGTGTGTGAGAACCTTCTTCGGAAGCTTCTTGTCTGCCATATCTAAAGATTAAAACAAATGATAAACATTAAAAAACCTAACTCCATTACAGATTAATAAACTCTACTACACGGAATTCAACTCTACCACACTACAATCTAACTCTACCAAACGTCAAACTAACTCTACTACACGAAACTCAACTCTACCAACGTCAAACTAACTCTATTACACTACAAGCCAACTCTACTACACTACAATCTAACTCTACCAAACGTTAGACTAACTCTACCAAACGTCAGACTAACTCTATTCCAATTATACCACACTACAAGCCAACTCTATCAAATGTCAGACTAACTCTACTACACGGAATCCAACTCTACCACAGTAAACTCTACCACACTACAAGCCAACTCTACCACACTACAAGCTAACTCTACCAAACGTCAGACTAACTCTACTACACGGAATCCAACTCTACCACAGTATAACCTAACTCTACTACACGGAATCGAACTATACCCCACTACGACCTAACTCTACCAAACGTCATACTAACTCTACTACACTAAGTATATCTCTACTACACTAAGCCTAACTCTACTTCCCCCTTACGCTCACAACTAATTACGAACTATATCACATTGACTAAGAGTGGGGAAGAACTATACTTAACAAACACAGAAGAAGAAGATGAAGAACAAAAACCCAAATGTCTCGAAATCGAGAAACCCAAATGTCGCGAAATCGATAAACCCAATGTCTACATAAACCTTAAACCCAAATGCCCTCACGAAAAAGAAGAAAAAGAAGAAAAGGAGCAGGGGAAGAAGAAAAGAAGAAACTTATCTTTGATAAAAAAAACAACACGACAATGAAGACGACGAGTACGAAGAACAAGAAGAAGTAGAAGAAAACGAGTATGAAAAATAACGAAGAACACGTTGAGTTAGACGACAAAGAAAAGAAAGAGAGGTTAACGACGACGGTTTACAATATAGGTTTCTTTCGTTTTTCTTTTGTGAAATTAACCAGAGAAGAAGATGAAATAGTATTTGTTTCAAGGGAGTAATCGTAATTACACCCTTGACGCTTTCTTTTTCTTTTGGACAAAAACTGTTTTAGTAATTACATTATAATTTTGCTCTATTTGAACAATTATCTCTAATATGTACCATGACAAATTTTTTAGGCAAGACACCGCTAAAACCATTAGGCTCAATAGTAAAAACTTTCTCATAGCCTAACCACTCTTGCAAATCCACCAAAATATTTCTACAAATCTTCGTTTCCATTAAAAACACGACTTCCACGAAATGCTTACAACGCATTTTCTTGAGCCTCAAAATTGTCTAAGTTTTGGGACCGTCCTAATTCTAAACAATTCCAGTTCAAGATACTTATTGGTCTTTTTGAGACCACCAAGGTTTTGGAGCGCTTGTTCTCAGTTTCCTTCCCCTCTATATCTTCTTCTTTACCCTTTCTCTTTGTTTCCACTTCCACTGTCAAGCTCTGTGTCTATTCCTTTCCATCATCGTCCATGTTTTTGCTTCCATAAATAGCCAAGTTTTTGTGGTCTCCTCTTAATTCCGACTTCTGATTAGCATATGTGTCATCTTATTTGTTTCCATCAGTCTCCTTCCTGAGAATGGCCCCTGCGATCTGTAGAGAAAGAGCTTTCCTTGTCTCCTCTTTAACCGCTAGAGAGACCTTTACTTCTTCATTAACATGGGGGAGTTGTGATCCCTTCCCATGGCATTAGACATGAGTTTCTTTGTCCCCATCTGCGCATCACTACTACTTTTGACTGTCTCCTCCTCTACATTATCATAAGTCAGTCTTATTAAGGCCAACATGTTCTTCCATTAACACACCAAAGAGCGAATCTTCGGGTTTAAGGATCAGGTTACGATTCACAGCCTCTTCCTGATATTTTGTTCTTCTTTGCGCAACATCTTCTTTCCTCTATTTAATGAGAAGGGGCAGTAGTCCTTGTCGTGGGTGAGCCATCGACAGTGAAAGCACGCTTTTGAATCTTCTCATAGTGAAACCTCACTTCCACTTTTTCACCGTGAGGGAGCTCAATCATCTTGGAATTTCACAATGGGTTTGCAACATTGAACAGCACCTTGACACGGACATACTCGTTCATCATTGGCTTCAATAGGTTATAAGGAACCTCCACAACCTGACCAATCAGCTCACCAATCGCCGCGATAGTGAGATAGTTCATAGGAAAATTTGTAATCTGGACCCATATCGGAATGAATTGTAGGTAGTCTGTTGGCGGTTGCTCGATCCATTTGTCCATAACCAAAGCCCATTCGTTGAAAACTTGTACTCCTTTCTCGTATACATCTTCTAAGGCGTTTTCATTATCAAAGAGGAACTGAAATTTCTCTTTGGTGAGAGCAACTCTATCAACCTTCCCTTGTTTTTGCCATTTTCTTGGCAAATCTAGTATCAAACTTGTCATCCTTTGGTTTCGCGTGTTAAGAATCCTTCCTATCATTATTCTTGTCGGTTGAGCAAAATTCTGGGAGACTCGACATTATGAACATGACTTCTTTTTCTTCAAGGTTTAACTCCCTCAGCTCTCTATCCATAGTCGAATACATTGAGAAACGTTAAAGCTTGATGCAAAATTAAAACCTCACGGCATTGGAATGGAGGAAACGACATAGATCCTTCCTTCTTAGAGCAACATTATCGGTCATTTTTTGGTGATTTCTTAGGATCAGTTGGTTTAAAAATTAATAAAAATTAATGGTAATGTTTAAAACGTTTCTAAAATAAGGAATGTTTTGCTATTTTAGAAACGCACACGTTGCAGCCATTTATTCGTTGGATGAAAAAAAAGTGAAGATAGGGGGTCTCGCGTGTCTCGCGTTTCTCTCTTGCAAACCCTATCTCGTCTCTCGCTCAATCCGCCGTTCATGTCATAGAGAGGAGAAATTGAATCGCAATCGTCTTCTTTCTTTGTGATATCCTCAAGCTCGAACTACTTCCTACAAATCATCACTGTCTTCTTCCTCTTTTCGACTCAATTCTTCTCACAGCTTAACTCTGTCTCGGTGTCTTGCTGATCAGTCTGCCTTTACCGGATAGTTTTTATGCTCTAATTTGAAGTTTGCGAGATGCCTAAGTTTAGCAAAAAAAGATATTCTTTCAATTGGTTATGTAACAAGTGTTCGACGATATGTCTGATGCGGAATTAGTCATATATTTTGGTGCTTTTTGTCTTGATTCACACACTCATTGATGCAATGAGTACTGGCTACCTGAGAAATTGTGTCAAGTTTTGTTTTTTTTTTTTAATCTGATTGTGCTTTTTTGTTTATTGTTTGTTAAATAGTTATCAGTGTTGTGGATTTGAATCCCATAGATGCTGTAAGGGTGAGAGTTTTCATAAGAATCATCTTTGCAGATGTATCAAGCTTTGCTTCTTCTTTACTTCAGAAGTCCATATTTTGTGTATTATAGTATTGTGTTGCTTAATGATTTCTTCTTCTTTTTCGGCAGCTTTCTCTCTTTTTTCCTTCTTATTTAACCAATTGGTGGGTTGGATAAGATATCATCAGTACTGTAAGAGAAAATGAGGAGAAATTTAATGGTAAATTTTGGGGTTTTACTTATGTTCTGTTTTGGTCTTTTATCGAACTCATTTGGACAAGATGATGATGATGATTCTACTACGGCTGTTTACATTGTTACTCTGAAACAAGCTCTTACTCTTCATCTTTTTCAACAACAAGAAGTGGTGAAAAGAGTCAGAGATAACAAATACCAAGGATCCAAACATGGAGACACTTCCAAGTTTACTAGACCAAAAATCAAACCAAGGTAATTACAGATTTTGCTTTGGACCCTTGAGGTCCTGGTGATTGAATAGATCAGAAAAAGTTACATGCATTATATGGTCCTCTTATTTATCATGTTTTGAACTCTTATTTATCATGTTTTGAACACAACATTGTAAACTGGGTTTAGAATGTTTTTCTGGTGTTGATATAAGTTTTTGGTTATATAGGAACAGTTCAAAGTCACATTATTGGAGATCATCAATTTCTCAAGCTCGTGACTATTTGCTGTGAGATGCATTAAAGGGAGAGATGTATATAAAGCTTTATAGCTTCCATTATTTCATCAATGGGTTTGCTGTGTTTGTTAGCTCAAAATAGGTAATCTTGATCATACAATATATCTCTGTAAGCTTATACCATGGGGTCTCAGCAACAGTTTTTGGCCATAACTATGGAAGTGCTAGTGGAATTGCTCCTCGAGCACAGTACGTATAGGACATTTTACTAAACTATCAGTCTCATATGATCAGCTACTTTGTAAATGCTTAAGGTTATAATTGTCTGTTTTGTAACGTCATGTCTCTTATCATATATGAGGATGTGTAATGCTCTGAATTGTTGCTACTTTGTAAATGCTTAAGAGAAATTTAGATATGATGAGGATGTGTTTGCTATCTTTTCAGCATCTTCTTTTGATTTCTTTATTTGATTTTATTCTTTTAATCAAACACTCTCTAACACACTTGGTTTGAATCTAAAAAAAAAGAAAATATTCCTTAACAAACTCACTTAAGAAACTACCATTAATCTCTCTTATAAATTCATATTTAATAAACATTTTTAACACACTTTTTTCAAATATATTAATAAAATAATACTAAGAAATCCTAATACAAAACTACCATTAATGTTGGTCTTTTAACTTACGATGGAGAGAGAAAAGCAAGTTGAGTTTTACGATGTAAGACAAGGTAAGATATTTAATATGGGTGAAAGTTAGCCACACGATAGACGATCAAGAGAAAAGCAAAGACTCTTTCTTAGATCGAGGGTGCTATGCTCAAAAGAGACAATTCAAAAGGTCGGTTTTTTCTGGAGTTAATACGCATTTACTACTTTGATTTATGATTGGAAGAAGAATGTTTAGTGCAACAAGAAGTAGAATATTAGGAAAAAGTCAGAAAACTTTAATCACACATAAGAGAAAGTGCGGAAACATGAACAATGTTTCCTGCTTTTTGATTCAACATTCACCTCAATCTCTATATATGTAACGATTATACATTTAATGTGTTAGGTTTTTAAGCAATTCGACAATTATGAATTGACTAATCTAGCAAAAATGCTAAACTCTAGGTTTTGTATTAACTTAATTGAATCTGAAAAATAGAGAACTCGATTATACCTAAAGTTTGATTGGTGCAGCGGAGATAAGATCAAGTATTAGATAAGCAAGTGGTCCAAGTGTAGCACCTCTATTGATAGTCCACACGCACACAAGTAGGAGAGAAGTCTGCTAGAACTTTGTGTGCAATTCTCTTAGGGTTTCGACTTGTGCAATCAGCGGCTAGGGTTTATCACTTATCAAAAATGTGCCCTATATTATATAGGGAGTTTAAGTTAACTTAATTAATTCCTAGTTGAACTACAATTAATCTAGCCTTAGCCCAAAACACCTAATTAATTCCTAGTTGAATTAGCATTAATTTAGGCCCAGGCCAAAATACCTAATTAATTTCTATTTTAATTAGGATTAATTTAGGTCTGGCCCAAAACACATGTTCTCATCTGAAACCATGTATTATTACGCTCAAGTGATGAATCATTCCTATAATGATCATTCCCTGAAGTGTCTCCATTTGCTTAGGTGTGTGACCCAATAGGATCATATAGTATTAGCAGTGAGTATCTCAACTTAATGATTATAAGTGGACTCTAGCAAGTCATTACAACCCCTAGTACCATATGACTTTGTCTAATCTTGATGTTAGAACCGACCAGACGAGTAAGTACAAATGATTGCAGAACATTCCCAACAATCTCCCACTTGTACTGGAATCATATATTCTCAAAATCCCTTTGTCTCCATATCTCTATCTACTCTAAGGCAAGAGTCCGTGTCATCCTTATTTTAATGAGCCAGATCAATGTTCATTGAATTTGAATTTGTACAGATAGAGCAAACAAGCGTCTATCACCTTGTTTGAGCACGGCCATGCATTTTACAGTATCAAATCTTTCGAAGGGCCTAGAGATATATTTCTCTCGTATATAGGAGGGACAAATTCCATGTTGTTCCATCCTATGTTCCTTTCTCACATCTCATTATCTGCTCGACAAATTCCTTTATAACCACCAGTTATGGTTAACGTTTGAAATTTTCAAAACATACCAATTCATGTGCAAGAAAACAGCATGAACTCAAGTCTAAGGTCTATGATATATAGTCGTATGAGAATCTCTTATGACACTCATTATACGATCTCGTAGAGTTCTCATAGCGGGTCATTTCTGATGCTATGTTCGTGTGACACACATCTATGTGATTTACTTGATACTTATTATCAATGACTCCATGAAACTTAGTCATCAGTCACCTCACATACTAGTCTATCTCGTTATTAGTATCCCACTTTAATAACCATTGACTAAGGAATGAAATAATTCATGCATTTTTACGCCTATAGGGTTTCATGATCAAGTCCTCAACTTGATGACCTATAAGAATATCATGATTATTTCGGGATAAATATTTAATACAAGTATTAAATAGAAACAAAATAATTTCATTAAAACATAACCAAAGTATGTTTACATCATAACATAAAACTATTATAACTCCCACTGGAACTAAGATTACATCTTAAGATACAAAAGACCTATGCCATTGGCATGATACTCATGCTTAGTCCGTGAAAGTACTTTTGTCAAAGGATCAGCGACGTTCTCTTCGCTTGAAACTCGGCTGATCTTCACGTCTCCTCTTTCAGCGATATCTCTTATCAGATGAAATATCCTCTCTATATGCTTGGATCTCTGGTGCGATATGGGCTCTTTTGCCTGTGCAATGGCTCAATTGTTGTCACAATACAGTGCCACCGGCTCAGCAATACTCAGAATCACACCAAGTTCAGAGACAAACTTCTTTATCCAAACAGCTTCCTTCGCAGCTTCAGAAGCAATGATGTATTCAGTTTCAGTAGTGGAGTCAGCTACGGTGCTCTGCTTGGAACTCTTCCAACTAATTGCACCGCCATTCAGACAGAAGACGTAACCGGACTGAGACCGGGAATAATCCTTATCCGTCTGAAAGCTTGCATCCGTGAATCCACTAATAACCAACTCCTCACTTCCTCCGTACACCAAGAACATATCCTTAGTATTCCTCAAATATTTCAGGATGTTCTTGACGACAGTCCAATGAGTCTCACCTGGATTTGATTGGTACCTCCTTGTCAAACTTAATGCACAAGCAACGTTTGAACGAGTACAAATCATAGTGTACATGATGGATCCTATTGCGGAAGCATAAGGAATCCTACTCATGCGTTCTCGCTCAGTAGGTGTCTTGGGACACCCCATCTTGCTTAGAACCATGCCATGAGACATTGGTAAGAAGCCCTTCTTGGAATCATGCATACTGAATCTACTCAAGACCTTATCTATATAAGTGTCTTGACACAATCTGATCAGCCTTTTAGGTATACCTCGACAGATCCCGATTCCAAGAATATAGGCGGCTTCACCCATTTCCTTCATCGAGAAACATTTTCCGAGCCAAGCCTTAACGGATTTCAGCAATGGAATGTCATTTCTGATAAGTAAGATATCATCCACGTACAACACAAGAAACACAACAGCGCTCCCACTAAACTTCTTGTATACGCATATTTCTTCTTTGTTCCTGATGAAGCCAAATTCTTTGACTACTTCATCGAAACAAAGATTCCAACTATGTGATGCTTGCTTTAATCCATAAATGGATTTGTGAATTTTGCACACTTTCCCAGCAGTTTTAGGATCAACAAAACCTTCGGGTTGTGTCATATACACATCTTCTTCCAGAATACCATTCAGGAACGTGGTTTTGACATTAATCTGTCAAATCTCATAGTCATAATGAGCAGCAGTCTCTAGGAAAATCCGAATAGATTTAAGCATAGCTACTAGAGAGTAGGTTTCATTATAGTCAACACCGTGGACTTGTTTGAAATCCTTAGTTACCAGTCTAGCTTTATAAATCTGTATGTTACCATCCACATCAATTTTCTTCTTGAAAACCCATTTACACTCGATTGCTTTCGCACCATGAGGTAAATCGACCAACGACCAAACTTGGTTTTGTGACATGGATCCCATTTTGGATTGTGTGGCCTTTAACCACTTTTTGAAGTCAGGGCCCATCATTGCTTCTTTGAAGTTTGCAGGTTCATCGTTGTCAACGATCAACAAATCTTGTCCTTCAGTCACAAGGAATCCCAGATATCTCTCGAGTTCATGACGGATTCTACCGGATCTACGAATTTCAGGCTTTACAGGTGTTGATTCGACAACATCTTGCGAGTCTAACTTCTGCTCTTCCTGTATGGATTGAGCAGCTTCATGTAACTCTCGAATTTCTTCGAGTTGTACTTTACTCGCACTGTTTTTCTTAGAAAAAACTCTCTCTCAAGAAAAACACCATGTTGAGCAACAAATACTTTGTTCTCGGTCCGGTTGTAGAAATAGTACGCCTTGGTTTCCTTCGGATAACCAACGACGAAGCATTTATCTGATTTCGGTGCAAGTTTATCGGATATTGATCGTTTCACATAAACCTCGCATCCCCAAATCTTCAGGAAAGACAGATTGAGAATTTTTCCCGTCCACATCTCATATGGTGTCTTTGCCACTGATTTTGATGGCACTCTATTTAGCGTAAACGCAGAAGTTTCTAGAGCATATCCCCAAAAGGATAATGGAAGATCAGTGTGACTCATCATTGATCGAACCAAGTCAAGTAATGTTCGATTTCTCCTCTCAGACACACCATTCCATTGTGGTGTTCCGGGAGGAGTGAGTTTTGAAATAAATCCACAATCTCTCAGATGGTCGCTGAACTCTTGACTTAAGTATTCACCTCCTCGATCAGATCGAAGAACCTTGATACTCTTGCCAAGTTGATTATGTACTTCATTTTGGAACTCTTTGAACTTTTTAAAAGATTTTGATTTGTGTCTCATTAAATAGACATAACCGTATCCACTGAAGTCATTAGTAAATGATATGAATTGGTTGAAATTTCCTCTAGCACTTAGGCTCATCGGACCGCATACATCGGTATGTATAAGGCCCAATAAGTCGTTGGCCCTTTCATTGACTTTGTTGAAGGGAGCCTTTGTCATTTTGCCCAATAAACAAGATTCACATTTCTCAAATGATTCATAATCAAATGAGTCCAAAAGCCCATCATGATGAAGTTTTTGGATGCGTTTCTCGTTTATATGCCCTAAACGACAATGCCAAAGAAAACTCGGGTTCAAATCATTTACTTTGAAGCGTTTAATATTAATTTCATATATAGGTGTAGATTGGTCAAGAATATAAAGCTCATTCGATGATGGGGCGCTGCCATAAAATAAGTCATCTCGAGTAAAAGAACAACATTTGTTTTTAATCGAAAATGAAAAACCTTCAGTATCCAAAACCGAAACAGAAACAATGTTTATGCTTATAACAGGTACATAGTAGCAATTTTCTAAAACCAAAACTAAACCAGATGGAATAGACAAATTATATGTTCCTACGGCTAATGCAACAACTCTTGCTCCATTTCCTACACGTAAGTCCACTTGCCCCTTCTCCAAGCTTCCATTGTTGCTTAGGCCCTGCATATTGGTACAAATATGAGCACCATAGCCGGTATCAAGTACCCATGAAGTAGAACTTGTTGAAGCAACATTTACTTCGATAACAAAATACCCGAAGGAGCGTCATACTGCTTCTTCATCTTCTTGTAATCTTCCAAATGTTTCTTGGAGTTTCTTTTCCAATTCTCTTGCTCGTTACAGTAATTGTAGACGTCCGCTTTAGATGGGCCGGGTCTTGTTCTGGGTATGGATGTGGCCAGCTCCTGGTTCACAACCGGGTCAGCTTTAGCCTTTCCCTTACCCTTGTCCTTCCCACGTTTCTTAAACGATTTACCCCTTTGCACTAAGAGTACAGGTGGGGCGCCCTTCTTGACATTTGGCTCTACTGTCTTAAGCATTCTATGCAGCTCAGTCAACGTCTTCGTCATGCTGTTCATATTATAGTTCAATATGAACTGATGATAAAAAGACAGCAGCGACTGAAGTATGATGTCCGTAGCCAACTTTTGGCTAAGGGGACAATCTAGTTTAGCCAGATTATCAATATAACCCATCATTTTCATGACATGACTACTCACCGAACCATCCTTCGATAGTTTACATTCGATGAGAGATTTTACCATTTGGTATCTCTCATGTCGTGCTTGTTCCTGAAACATTCCCTTCAGGCCAGTCATGATCTCGATGGGCGACACCACATTCTCGTACTGCACCTGCAGTTCCGAGGTAATGTTCGCAAGCATCAAGCATTGCACATCTATCACATCACTGGAATACTTATCCCAAGCATTCCTAACTGCAACAGTGGCATTGGCAGCCGGCCTCGGAGGCAAGACTTGTTCCAAAACATAGTTTTTCTTCTCCTGCCTAAGAACAATTCTCAGGTTACGGTACCAACTCAGGAAATTCTTCTCATTCAACTTGTCCTTCTCAAGGACAGATCGAAGGGAGAATGAGTTGTGGTTATGGTTGTTGTTATTTGCCATAGCTGAAATTAAGAGAGGTAGGGAGTTTTAGTTATAATGATTTAAGTGTTGAGAAATCTTAACATATTTAAGAAAACTCACATTGTGTTCAATCAATAGTTCATCGAGTGAATACAATGATCCTGAGATCCATATTTCAGAAAAATCTAAGTGAGCTGAGCTCCTCGCCCAGACCTTAGTTATTTAGGTAAGCAACTTATTTTCTAGTTATATCATATATATAACTCTCGGTCGTGATTTGACATCTCCTACGCCAAAATCACTCTGATGTCTCAAAGCTCAAGACGGTCTTGATAGCTCAGTCAAGTAAACCAATCTCATAGTCATATGGTAACGGTTACCATTTGTCTCACCCATGTCAAAGTAGGTACCTAACCCGAGCTAGCCCACCATACGATGAAATGAGCCTTGACAGTTGACGTGAATTGGAAAGACATCAATTTCTTGATATTTGTTTGAGGAACTAAACTTTAACTTGAATGTATATCATATATGCACTCAAGAGGGTTAAAAGAGGATTTTAAAACTCAAAAAAATCAAATCAAAGGCTTTAAAATTTTATTTATGAATTTTCTAATCTTGACATGTGTCGGTTGGCACCTGCTGGTTTTTCTCCAACTTGGTATAATTTTTCTTAAACCGATTGCGAGTAAACCATATCCGGTCTAATCTTATTAAACCGGATCATTCATGGCTATTTTAAATTAGGTTATATTTTATTTTGGTTTATCACATCAGAACCCTGAAACCATAAACCCTAATTTTTCGATTTCAATGAAACCCTAATCATGCAATTCTAATTCAATTAAAACAAAATTTTAATCAATCAATCAAGCATGAAAATATCATATTTCATTAAGACCCAGCTCAAATTTTCGATTTCCGCAATAATAAAATCAGCTCTGATTTTTTATTTCATCAAAACCCTAATCATGCATTCTAATTCAATTAAAACAAACTTTTAATCAATCAATCAAGCATGAAAACATCATATTTAATAAGAATACAACCTGACTCTGATACCACTGTTAGGTTTTTAAGCAATTCGACAATTATCCATTGACTAATCTAGCAAAAACCCTAAGCCCTAGGTCTTGTATTAACTTAATTGAATCTGAAAAATAGGGAACTCGACTATACCTGAAGTTTGATTGGTGCAGCGGAGATAAGATCAGGTATTAGATCAGCAAGTGGTCCAAGTGTAGCACCTCTATTGATAGTCCACACGCACGCAAGTAGGAGAGAAGTCTGCTAGAACTTTGTGTGCAATTCTTTTAGGGTTTCGACTTGTGCAATCAGCGGCTAGGGTTTCTCACTTATCAAAAACGTGCCCTATATCATATATATAGAGATTTTAAGTTAAACTAATTAATTCTTAGTTGAACTATGATTAATTTAGGCTCAGCCCAAAACACCTAATTAATTCCTAGTTGAATTAGGATTAATTTAGGCTCAGCCCAAAACACCTAATTAATTCCTAGTTGAATTATGATTAATTTAGGTCTGGCCCAAAACACATGTTCTCATCTGAAACCATATATTATTACGCTCAATTCATGAATCATTCATATAATGATCATTCCTATTGAATTGTCTCTATTTGCTTAGGTGTGTGACACAATAGGATTATATAGTACTAGCAGTGCGTATCTCAACTCACAGATTATAAGTGGACTCTAGCAAGCCATTACAACCCCTAGTACCATATGACTTTGTCTAATCTCGATGTTAGAACCGACCACACGAGTAAGTATAAATGATTGCAGGACATTCCCAACACAATGATGTAATCTAATATATATGACATATATAGTTGAAGTGTTTAGTACAATTCGTATCCTTCAATGGACTTATTCATCTTCCTTCTCCTGGTCTCTCCAGTGGCTATAGCCAAATCATATTCCACCTTTCCTGCTATATTCACCTTTGGTGACTCCATTTTTGACGCCGGGAACAATCATTTCAACAAGAACTGCACCGCGCAGGATGATTTTCCTCCTTATGGTTCGTCCTTCTTCCACCGTCCACTGGGAGGTTTACTAACGGAAGAACCGTCGCTGACTTCATCTGTACAATTCATCCCAAACTTATTCACTTTTTCAAGCTTTCTTGTTCCGCAAGACACTTTAATTGCAACACAATTTGTAGGACTTTCATTACAGAAACCATACTTAGATTTGCAGATTCAAATCTTGAACGGATCTATAAAATGGTTCCCTTCAAATGACATTAACTTTGCCAGTGCCGGTAGTGGTCTCTTGTTTGATACCAAAAAATACATGGTAATAACTGATATTTATTTCGTTTGATTTGTAACCAAAAAAAACGTCTGTTTCTTGTGAAAAACTCGTTGATTACACTTAGAAATGTAGGGCGTGACACCGATCCAAACCCAACTACAACAATTCCAGGCACTCGTAGAGCAAAACTTAATCGAAAATCTATTATTCAAAAATCTCTCTTCTTATTAGAGTCTGGTTCAAACGACATCTTCAATTACTTCCTTACATTCAAAACTCCTACACTTTCTCCAGAAGCATATGTAAACGCAATGTTAGACCAAGTGAACAAAACGATTGTTCAGATCTACAAACTAGGCGCACGTCATATCGCTCTCTTCTCCTTAGGTCCTGTTGGATGTTTCCCTGGAAGAACCATGCTTCCTAATGTCCCAACACACAAATGCGTGGGTAAGATGAAAGTTATTGCCAAGAAGTATAACACAAGACTTGAAGATATAGTGAACATAATCCCTACAAAGTACCCTGGAGAGATTGCAGTATTTGGAGCTGTTTATGGTATCACTCACAGATTCCAAACCTTCCCTGCTCGTTACGGTAAACAATTCAATCGATAGAACTTTTTAACATTTGAGGCTGTTGTGTCTATCAGAAAGCTGAATCTTCATGTTTTTGTAAAGGGTTTAGAGATGTGTCGAACACGTGTTGTGGGGAGGGGACATTGGAAGAATTGATGCAATGTGGAAGAGAAGGATACAAGATTTGCACTAATCCAGATGAGTTTATGTTTTGGGATTTTTATCATCCCACAGAACGAACTTACCATCTCATGTCAAAAGCATTGTGGAATGGAAACAAAAACCATATCAGACCGTTTAATCTCATGGCTCTTGCTAGTGCTACCAACATCACATTTTAAATACTTCTTCTTCTTGTAACGGATATGATGAGTTTGCTATGTGATCTAAAGACTTCAAATCATAGAGAACAAAAAGCCAGAACGTGAAACTTTGCTTCACTTCTATCTTTTTTATTGTCTTCTTACATATTTTTAAGAAATACAATATATCTGATTCTATATCTATCTATACCTATATTCTATACGCCTTCTACTGAAACCTTAGTTTCCTCACCTGAGCGATGATTACCCAAACCCATTGCCAAAGCTACTGTCTTTTATTTGAGTGTGTGGATCCGCAAACACTTCCTCCCTTTGGGGGCGGTTCGCATAGAATATCCACATCACTAGACATAGTAACACTCCTACAGATATAAGTCCAAGCCCTGCGTTCACAAGCCTCAGATTACGCTCCAATGGTGGACAGTAATCTGATGTAATGCTCTTAAATGTTTCCCTAACAAAGTTGCAGTCTCGGAAGCTAAGCAACGGTGGCGTGTAATGCTCTAGAGCATAGGTTTCATTGACGGCTGCTACCAACTGTGTATAGGTTTTTGGTGTTACTCTCCCCACAGTTGTACAGATATCGGATTCTGAAACCTCACATGTGTAGTTCTCCCACACCTGTATGAACAACAAGTTCGTTAAAACATGTCTTTAGACCTGGTGGTGTTCTATTCAAAGACATACAAAGAGATGTGAATTGGCTACATACCGATGATGCATTTTGCTATAGACAATCTCTCCTCTCTCTCTCGGCGATCTTCCATGTTTGAATCGAATGGGCTGCACAGAGGAGGCATTGGAGGTCCAGACTGATTGTAATAGTGGTCCTGACCTGGAGATGGGTTTGTATTGGCAACGGCATAAACAAAAGTGTTTACAACGGTTACGATGCTGTTGATGACAATTTTGCTCTGTGCAAGAGTTTGGTTTGTTGTTTGCTGATCAACACATGGGAGGATGCTACTGAGAGCTGTTTCTGCGTGAGGATTATCAACCCATTCCTTCATGGCAACACACGTATCGGAAATTGCACTGGACAAGATAACAGTGACTTTTGGTTAAATTCATTTCCGAGTCAACTTAAAAAAGGCAAAGGGAAAACAAACAATCGAACAGCGAAAACCTTACTTGTTTAAGATCAGAAACACGCCACAGAGAATAAATGTCACAGCCACCAGTATCCACCCACTCACAACGAATCTATCATCATAAACATTCCAATCAGGTTTACATTATCTTTAATCACTAGAAATTACAGAATATGAAGATATTGGAGTTTGAAGGGCGAACATATGAACAACATGTTGATGGCGGAGGACAGAAAGCACTGTAATGCAAATACCAAATTAAAAAGGTTAAAATCAGTTAGTTAGATCTCACGGCTAAATCAGGTGGGGATACCAATGAACCACATAAAAAACATCAACTTGACTTACATAGACCAAGAAAAGAAAGGATGAGCATCACAGTAGCGACTGTGATCAAAGCTGTTCGCCTGAAAATACACATATACAGAGTTAATATAACTCTTTTTCTCTTATTATCATAGATTGGTACCAGTCAGTTCACAAAACCAGGTTGAGAACAACATACACAGCATAGAAAACTCGCTTTATCTTAGCAGCATTATCTGTTGTTTTCTCTTCTAGTGTTTCTGCTGCAGTGTTCAGATCGACATTAAGGTTGTCAATTTCATTCATTACATTAGAAGGAATGACAATCTGTGTGACGTTAATAGTCTTTGCAAGAAGCAGATATTGAGTCACATTCTGGAGGATCTCCACAGTGTAGTCTGACTGGTTTACCACATACTTAAGAGTATGCAAAGCTTCCCTATGAAACTTATCCTGTCCAACGGATAAAAGAATGCATCCCACCCTGAAGAAGACCGGTTGAATCTTAGAAACACCACAACAAATTACAGAGAACCATTATCAAGGACGTAAAGAAAACCAGAAAAAAGGACCGGGGAGTTAAGATTATTACGCTGCGGCACACGTAAACACTATCAACAAAATGAAACAGATTCTTCGCAGATCGTGTGATGACCCCGTGGCTTTGTTGCACACTCTCCATTTGCAGCAATGATAAACGACAAGAAGAGAGCCAAAAGACAAGATCCAAACAGCAGCTAGAATGAAACCAGGAGCACCTGTAAATCCAACAGACTGCAAGTAGATGGTCCTTACTAACAGATCCTACAACTGAAGAAATTCTTCTGAGAAATTGAAAGGAGACGACAAAGAACATAGACTTACTGCCCAATAGTGATTATTGGTGATATTCCAGCCGCCACGGTAAGGCTTAAAAGCTCTAAGAATGTCAGGTCTCTTGGTTCTGTGAGCAGCCAAGACGAGATAATCAGAGACATCAGCTGAAGGTCCTGGTGCTAACGAGATTCCACCGTTCCATGATTCAAAATTAGGTGAACCTGATTGATTGTAGCAAAGCAAATTACATGATCAGAATTTCACCCCTC
>JAKUCM010009509.1:0-30133 GCA_023374145.1 Lepidium sativum | reverse complement strand
ACGATGTTGAGAAAGATGAGTGGGCAATCATTCCCCCGATGAGTGAAGGAAGACGTACGATCTGATTGCAGAGTTTTACAATCCAGAAACAAATTCATGGTGAAAGTGAAGTAGTGGTGATGAAGATGACGACGGAGAAGAAAATTGAAAAAATGAAATCAGTTGCAAATAACCCTTATGCTTTCTCTCGTCGTCCATTTTCGCATGTTTTAATCTATGGTCCTCGATTACTTGTCCCTCCTACGAATTCGACGATATCCATAATCGAATCCGCACAAATCAAATCCAATTTTATGGATTTAGGGTTAGTGTTCTTAAGGTTTTGGGGATTTTGTTAACTGAATCGAAATAGGTCGAGGGGATGTCTAGTGGGTCTGTAATCAGGTCAAATTACGGTTTAATTGGCCAATTACGGTTTAAATTTCAGGTTAGTCGCGGGGTTAAAACAAATCACGGTGTAATTGACCATTTACGGTTTTGTTTACAAGACTCTAAACCAATTGAGGGAAATTGATTTTGTAAGTTCTTTTAGGGGGCAAATTGATCATTTATACTCACATACGTGTAACTTGATTAAGAATACTTCTGGGTACATTTAGAAGTTTTGAATACTTTCGTGGGGGATCTGTATCGTCGACCCTAATTTTCAAGAAATGATAGGCCTTTAGTAAAAAACTGCAACTGCGTGCTTGAGATTGTCGATAGATGAAAACCTTCTTAAAAACAGAATGGGATGAAATTTGGACACAAGACAGCCACAAGAGTTATTCTTTTATAAGGAGGTGGTTTGAATGCATTCAGGTAATCGATTAGGAAGATATGAAGATTTTTCTCAAGATATGTCATTCCACCGCGAATATTTGCATTTTTTAAGTTGGATCCGACCCGGTTTGTCCTGGGTCGACCCAAATGATTTTAGGATTTTATAACCCTATTTTCTATGGATAGTTTGGAGATAGATTATGTTAGGAGACTTTGATTTTCAAGTGGACTTCAAGACCAAACAATCTATCTAGAGTTTCTTCTTAATCTTGTTTTCTTAATTTCTTATTATTTTTTTTTGGTTGAGTTGAAGATTTGATAGATCTAAGTTTTTATGTTTAGGGGTGCTAAATTCATAATTTTGAAGATGTTTTTAAAGCAAAATTTAATTTAGGTCTCCTGAATCTAGATGTTTGGAATTTTATAGCCCATATGGGGTTTGATAAAGTTCATGAATGATCTAAATTGCCATACACACTGCAAGATAAAACATCAAATTTAACAAAAATCAAAACAGCAACGGAACAACCACCTCGGTGAGGTAGTACAATATCTAAGTAGTAATGCAGATGTCTCGCCAAACGGACGACCCTCGAACATGTTTACGCACATGTTTCGATCTCTGGTACTTAAAATTGAAGTCATAGTTTGGACTTTATTGAATTTTGTTATGGAGAGTGACATATTTTTCATTTGATTGAGTCTTCTGAGGAGATTTGGAATTATTTTGGGAAGAATGAAAACTTTGAGATGGATGTAGAAAAGGAGAATGAAGTGAATTGTGTCACGCGATTAAGGAAATATGGTTGTTGATTACTTTAACCATAATTTTCAGGGGTAAACGATCCAGATCTCCATTGGAAGTATTCAAAACTTCTAAATGTACCGAGATGTATTCCTAAAATCAATTTACACATATGTGAGTATAAAAGATCAATTTTCCCCCTAAAAGAATTTGCAAAATCAATTTCCCCCAAGTATTCTACCGTGTTGAATACCGTTTCAATGTGCACAAAAACCAAACGGTGTTATACCGGACCTGCTTGACGAACCCTAATATCGATTTTGCAAGAGATGTTTACGTTCTGGAATTCACCGGGAGGAAGTGGAGGAAAGGTGCGTCGATGAAGGAATCACAGTTATTCTTCGCTTCTGCTTCCCTCGGATCCACGGAGATTTACGTTGTTGGAGGTCACGATGATCAGAAAAAACGCTTTATGGTCGACGGAGATGTACGATGTTGAGAAAGATGAGTGGGCAATCATTCCCCCGATGAGTGAAGGAAGACGTACGATCTGATGCAGAGTTTTACAATCCAGAAACAAATTCATGTGAAAGTGAAGTAGTGGTGATGAAGATGACGACGGAGAAGAAAATTGAAAAAATGAAATCAGTTGCAAATACCTTATGCTTTCTCTCGTCGTCCCATTTTCGCATGTTTTAATCTATGGTCCTCGATTACTTGTCCCTCCTACGAATTCGACGATATCCATAATCGAATCCGCACAAATCAAATCCAATTTTATGGATTTAGGGTTAGTGTTCTTAAGGTTTTGGGGATTTTGTTAACTGAATCGAAATAGGTCGAGGGGATGTCTAGTGGGTCTGTAATCAGGTCAAATTACGGTTTAATTGGCCAATTACGGTTTAAATTTCAGGGTTAGTCGCGGTTTAAAACAAATCACGGTGTAATTGACCATTTACGGTTTTGTTTACAAGACTCTAAACCAATTGGAGGGAAATTGATTTTGTAAGTTCTTTTAGGGGCAAATTGATCATTTTATACTCACATACGTGTAACTTGATTTACGAATACTTCTGGGGTACATTTAGAAGTTTTGAATACCTTTCGTGGGGGGATCTGTATCGTCGACCCTAATTTTCAGAAATGATAGGCCTTTAGTAAAAAACTGCAAACTGCGTGCTTGAGATTGTCGATAGATGAAAACCTTCTTAAAAACAGAATGGGATGAAAATTTGGACACAAGACAGCCACAAGAGTTATCTTTTATAAGGAGGTGGTTTGAATGCATTCAGGTAATCGATTAGGAAGGATATGAAGATTTTTCTCAAGATATGTCATTCCACGCGAATATTTGCATTTTTTAAGTTGGATCCGACCCGGTTTTGTCCCTGGGTCGACCCAAATGATTTTAGGATTTTATAACCCTATTTTCTATGGATAGTTTGGAGATAGATTATGTTAGGAGACTTTGATTTTCAAGTGGACTTCAAGACAAAAACAATCTATCTAGAGTTTCTTCTTAATCTTGTTTTCTTAATTTCTTATTATTTTTTTTTGGTTGAGTTGGAGATTTGATAGATCTAACTTTTTATGTTTAGGGTGCTAAATTCATAATTTGAGATGTTTTTAAAGCAAAATTTAATTTAGTCTCCTGAATCTAGATGTTTGGAATTTTATAGCCCATATGGGGTTTGATAAAGTTCATGAATGATCTAAATTGCCATACACCTGCAAGATAAAACATCCAAATTTAACAAAAATCAAAACAGCAACGGAACAACCACCTCGGTGAGGTAGTACAATATCTAAGTAGTAATGCAGATGTCTCGCCAAACGGACGACCCTCGAACATGTTTACGCACATGTTTCGATCTCTGGTACTTAAAATTGAAGTCATAGTTTGGACTTTATTGAATTTTGTTATGGAGAGTGACATAGTTTTCATTTGATTGAGTCTTCTGAGGAGTTTTGGAATTATTTTGGGAAGAATGAAAACTTTGAGATGGATGTAGAAAAGGAGAATAAAGTGAATTGCGTCACGCGATTAAGGAAATATGGTTGTTGATTACTTTAACCATAATTTTCAGGGTAAACGATCCATATCTCCTTTGGAAGTATTCAAAACTTCTAAATGTACCGAGATGTATTCCTAAAGCAATTTACACATATGTGAGTATAAAAGATCAATTTCCCCCTAAAAGAATTTGCAAAATCAATTTCCCCCAAGTATTCTACCGTGTTTGAATACCGGTTCAATGTGCACAAAAACCAAACGGTGTTATACCGACCCGCTTGACGAACCCTAATATCGATTTTGCAAGAGATGTTTACGTTCTGGAATTCACCGGGAGGAAGTGGAGGAAAGGTGCGTCGATGAAGGAATCACAGTTATTCTTCGCTTCTGCTTCCCTCGGATCCACGGAGATTTACGTTGTTGGAGGTCACGATGATCCGAAAAACGCTTTTTGGTCGACGGAGATGTACGATGTTGAGAAAGACGAGTGGTCAATCATTCCCCCGATGAGTGAAGGAAGACGTACGATCTGATGCAGAGGTTTACAATCCAGAAACAAATTCATGGTGAAAGTGAAGGAGTGGTGATGAAGATGACGACGGAGAAGAAAATTGAAAAATGAAATCAGTTGCAAATACCTTATGCTTTCTCTCGTCGTCCATTTTCGCATGTTTTAATCTATGGTCCTCGATTACTTGTCACTCCTACGAATTCGACGATATCCATAATCGAATCCGCACAAATCAAATCCAATTTTATGGATTTAGGGTTAGTGTTCTTAAGGTTTTGGGGATTTTGTTAACTGAATCGAAATAGGTCGAGGGGATGTCTAGTGGGTCTGTAATCAGGTCAAATTACGGTTTAATTGGCCAATTACGGTTTAAATTTCAGGTTAGTCGCGGGTTAAAACAAATCACGGTGTAATTGACCATTTACGGTTTTGTTTACAAGACTCTAAACCAATTGGAGGGAAATTGATTTTGTAAGTTCTTTTAGGGGCAAATTGATCATTTATACTCACATACGTGTAACTTGATTTAAGAATACTTCTGGGTACATTTAGAAGTTTTGAATACTTTCGTGGGGGATCTGTATCGTCGACCCTAATTTTCAAGAAATGATAGGCCTTTAGTAAAAAACTGCAACTGCGTGCTTGAGATTGTCGATAGATGAAAACCTTCTTAAAAACAGAATGGGATGAAATTTGGACACAAGACAGCCACAAGAGTTATCTTTTATAAGGAGGTGGTTTGAATGCATTCAGGTAATCGATTAGGAAGATATGAAGATTTTTCTCAAGATATGTCATTCCACCGCGAATATTTGCATTTTTTAAGTTGGATCCGACCCGGTTTGTCCTGGGTCGACCCAAATGATTTTAGGATTTTATAACCCTATTTTCTATGGATAGTTTGGAGATAGATTATGTTAGGAGACTTTGATTTTCAAGTGGACTTCAAGACCAAACAATCTATCTAGAGTTTCTTCTTAATCTTGTTTTCTTAATTTCTTATTATTTTTTTTTGGTTGAGTTGAAGATTTGATAGATCTAACTTTTTATGTTTAGGGTGCTAAATTCATAATTTGAGATGTTTTTAAAGCAAAATTTATTTTAGTCTCCTGAATCTAGATGTTTGGAATTTAATAGCCCATATGGGGTTTGATAAAGTTCATGAATGATCTAAATTGCCATACACCTGCAAGATAAAACATCCAAATTTAACAAAAATCAAAACAGCAACGGAACAACCACCTCGGTGAGGTAGTACAATATCTAAGTAGTAATGCAGATGTCTCGCCAAACGGACGACCCTCGAACATGTTTACGCACATGTTTCGATCTCTGGTACTTAAAATTGAAGTCATAGTTTGGACTTTATTGAATTTTGTTATGGAGAGTGACATATTTTTCATTTGATTGAGTCTTCTGAGGAGATTTGGAATTATTTTGGGAAGAATGAAAACTTTGAGATGGATGTAGAAAAGGAGAATGAAGTGAATTGCGTCACGCGATTAAGGAAATATGGTTGTTGATTACTTTAACCATAATTTTCAGGGTAAACGATCCAGATCTCCATTGGAAGTATTCAAAACTTCTAAATGTACCGAGATGTATTCCTAAATCAATTTACACATATGTGAGTATAAAAGATCAATTTCCCCCTAAAAGAATTTGCAAAATCAATTTCCCCCAAGTATTCTACCGTGTTTGAATACCGGTTCAATGTGCACAAAAACCAAACGGTGTTATACCGACCCGCTTGACGAACCCTAATATCGATTTTGCAAGAGATGTTTACGTTCTGGAATTCACCGGGAGGAAGTGGAGGAAAGGTGCGTCGATGAAGGAATCACAGTTATTCTTCGCTTCTGCTTCCCTCGGATCCACGGAGATTTACGTTGTTGGAGGTCACGATGATCCGAAAAACGCTTTTTGGTCGACGGAGATGTACGATGTTGAGAAAGACGAGTGGTCAATCATTCCCCCGATGAGTGAAGGAAGACGTACGATCTGATGCAGAGTTTTACAATCCAGAAACAAATTCATGGTGAAAGTGAAGTAGTGGTGATGAAGATGACGACGGAGAAGAAAATTGAAAAAATGAAATCAGTTGCAAATACCTTATGCTTTCTCTCGTCGTCCATTTTCGCATGTTTTAATCTATGGTCCTCGATTACTTGTCCCTCCTACGAATTCGACGATATCCATAATCGAATCCGCACAAATCAAATCCAATTTTATGGATTTAGGGTTAGTGTTCTTAAGGTTTTGGGGATTTTGTTAACTGAATCGAAATAGGTCGAGGGGATGTCTAGTGGGTCTGTAATCAGGTCAAATTACGGTTTAATTGGCCAATTACGGTTTAAATTTCAGGTTAGTCGCGGGTTAAAACAAATCACGGTGTAATTGACCATTTACGGTTTTGTTTACAAGACTCTAAACCAATTGGAGGGAAATTGATTTTGTAAGTTCTTTTAGGGGCAAATTGATCATTTATACTCACATACGTGTAACTTGATTTAAGAATACTTCTGGGTACATTTAGAAGTTTTGAATACTTTCGTGGGGGATCTGTATCGTCGACCCTAATTTTCAAGAAATGATAGGCCTTTAGTAAAAAACTGCAACTGCGTGCTTGAGATTGTCGATAGATGAAAACCTTCTTAAAAACAGAATGGGATGAAATTTGGACACAAGACAGCCACAAG
Organism: Lepidium sativum; assembly: GCA_023374145.1. Classification (NCBI taxonomy): domain Eukaryota; kingdom Viridiplantae; phylum Streptophyta; class Magnoliopsida; order Brassicales; family Brassicaceae; genus Lepidium; species Lepidium sativum. The sequence goes on along the minus strand of JAKUCM010009509.1, from coordinate 23,402 downwards.
AGTTGTCTTTTATAAGGAGGTGGTTTGAATGCATTCAGGTAATCGATTAGGAAGATATGAAGATTTTTCTCAAGATATGTCATTCCACCGCGAATATTTGCATTTTTTAAGTTGGATCCGACCCGGTTTGTCCTGGGTCGACCCAAATGATTTTAGGATTTTATAACCCTATTTTCTATGGATAGTTTGGAGATAGATTATGTTAGGAGACTTTGATTTTCAAGTGGACTTCAAGACCAAACAATCTATCTAGAGTTTCTTCTTAATCTTGTTTTCTTAATTTCTTATTATTTTTTTTTTGGTTGAGTTGAAGATTTGATAGATCTAACTTTTTATGTTTAGGGTGCTAAATTCATAATTTGAGATGTTTTTAAAGCAAAATTTAATTTAGTCTCCTGAATCTAGATGTTTGGAATTTTATAGCCCATAAGGGGTTTGATAAAGTTCATGAAAACTTTGAGATGGATGTAGAAAAGGAGAATGAAGTGAATTGCGTCACGCGATTAAGGAAATATGGTTGTTGATTACTTTAACCATAATTTTCAGGTTCGACGATCCAGATCTCCCTTGGAAGTATTCAAAACTTCTAAATGTACCGAGATATATTCCTAAATCAATTTACACATATGTGAGTATAAAAGATCAATTTCCCCCTACAAGAATTTGCAAAATCAATTTCCCCCAAGTATTATACCGTGTTTGAATACCGGTTCAATGTGCACAAAAACCAAACGGTGTTATACCGACCCGCTTGACGAACCCTAATATCGATTTTGCAAGAGATGCCTACGTTCTGGAATTCGCCGGAAGGAAGTGGAGGAGAGGTGCGTCGATGAAGGAATCACAGTTGTTCTTCGCTTCTGCTTCCCTCGGATCAACCAAGATTTACGTTGTTGGAGGTCACGATGATCAGAAAAACGCTTTATGCTCGGCGGAGATGTACGATGTTGAGAAAGACGAGTGGTCAATCATTCCCCCGATGAGTAAAGGAAGACGTACGATCTGATGCAGAAGTTTACAATCCAGAAACAAATTCATGGTGAAAGTGAAGGAGTGGTGATGAAGATGACGACGGAGAAGAAAATTGAAAAATGAAATCAGTTGCAAATACCTTATGCTTTCTCTCGTCGTCCATTTTAGCATGTTTTAATCTATGGTCCTCGATTACTTGTCCCTCCTACGAATTCGACGATATCCATAATCGAATCCGCACAAATCAAATCCAATTTTATGGATTTAGGGTCAGTGTTCTTAAGGTTTTGGGGATTTTGTTAACTGAATCGAAATAGGTCGAGGGGATGTCTAGTGGGTCTGTAATCAGGTCAAATTACGGTTTAATTGGCCAATTACGGTTTAAATTTCAGGTTAGTCGCGGGTTAAAACAAATCACGGTGTAATTGACCATTTACGGTTTTGTTTACAAGACTCTAAACCAATTGGAGGGAAATTGATTTTGTAAGTTCTTTTAGGGGCAAAATGATCATTTATACTCACATACGTGTAACTTTATTTAAGAATACTTCTGGGTACATTTAGAAGTTTTGAATACTTTCGTGGGGGATCTGTATCGTCGACCCTAATTTTCAAGAAATCATAGGCCTTTAGTAAAAAACTGCAACTGCGTGCTTGAGATTGTCGATAGATGAAAACCTTCTTAAAAACAGAATGGGATGAAATTTGGACACAAGACAGCCACAAGAGTTATCTTTTATAAGGAGGTGGTTTGAATGCATTCAGGTAATCGATTAGGAAGATATGACGATTTTTCTTAAGATATGTCATTCCACCGCGAAAATTTGCATTTTTTAAGTTGGATCCGACCCGGTTTGTCCTTGGTCGACCCAAATGATTTTAGGATTTTATAACCCTATTTTCTATGGATAGTTTGGAGATAGATTATGTTAGGAGACTTTGATTTTCAAGTGGACTTCAAGACCAAACAATCTATCTAGAGTTTCTTCTTAATCTTGTTTTCTTAATTTCTTATTATTTTTTTTTGGTTGAGTTGAAGAGTTGATAGATCTAGCTTTTTATGTTTATGTGCTAAATTCATAATTTGAGATGTTTTTAAAGCAAAATTTAATTTAGTCTCCTGAATCTAGATGTTTGGAATTTTATAGCCCATAAGGGGTTTGATAAAGTTCATGAAAACTTTGAGATGGATGTAGAAAAGGAGAATGAAGTGAATTGCGTCACGCGATTAAGGAAATATGGTTGTTGATTACTTTAACCATAATTTTCAGGTTCGACGATCCAGATCTCCCTTGGAAGTATTCAAAACTTCTAAATGTACCGAGATGTATTCCTAAATCAATTTACACATATGTGAGTATAAAAGATCAATTTCCCCCTACAAGAATTTGCAAAATCAATTTCCCCCCAAGTATTATACCGTGTTTGAATACCGGTTCAATGTGCACAAAAACCAAACGGTGTTATACCGACCCGCTTGACGAACCCTAATATCGATTTTGCAAAAGATGTTTACGTTCTGGAATTCGCCGGAAGGAAGTGGAGGAGAGGTGCGTCGATGAAGGAATCACAGTTGTTCTTCGCTTCTGCTTCCCTCTCTCTCTCAAGATTTACGTTGTTGGAGGTCACGATGATCAGAAAAACGCTTTATGCTCGGCGGAGATGTACGATGTTGAGAAAGACGAGTGGTGAATCATTCCCCCGATGAGTAAAGGAAGACGTACGATCTGATGCAGAAATTTACAATCCAGAAACAAATTCATGGTGAAAGTGAAGGAGTGGTGATGAAGATGACGACGGAGAAGAAAATTGAAAAATGAAATCAGTTGCAAATACCTTATGCTTTCTCTCGTCGTCCATTTTCGCATGTTTAATCTATGGTCGTCGATTACTTGTCCCTCCTACGAATTCGACGATATCCATAATCGAATCCGCACAAATCAAATCCAATTTTATGGATTTAGGGTCAGTGTTCTTAAGGTTTTGGGGATTTTGTTAACTGAATCGAAATAGGTTGAGGGGATGTCTAGTGGGTCTGTAATCAGGTCAAATTACGGTTTAATTGGCCAATTACGGTTTAAATTTCAGGTTAGTCGCGGGTTAAAACAAATCACGGTGTAATTGACCATTTACGGTTTTGTTTACAAGACTCTAAACCAATTGGAGGGAAATTGATTTTGTAAGTTCTTTTAGGGGCAAAATGATCATTTATACTCACATACGTGTAACTTTATTTAAGAATACTTCTGGGTACATTTAGAAGTTTTGAATACTTTCGTGGGGGATCTGTATCGTCGACCCCTAATTTTCAAGAAATCATAGGCCTTTAGTAAAAAACTGCAACTGCGTGCTTGAGATTGTCGATAGATGAAAACCTTCTTAAAAACAGAATGGGATGAAATTTGGACACAAGACAGCCACAAGAGTTATCTTTTATAAGGAGGTGGTTTGAATGCATTCAGGTAATCGATTAGGAAGATATGACGATTTTTCTCAAGATATGTCATTCCACCGCGAATATTTGCATTTTTAAGTTGGATCCGACCCGGTTTGTCCTGGGTCGACCCAAATGATTTAGGATTTTATAACCCTATTTTCTATGGATAGTTTGGAGATAGATTATGTTAGGAGACTTTGATTTTCAAGTGGACTTCAAGACCAAACAATCTATCTAGAGTTTCTTCTTAATCTTGTTTTCTTAATTTCTTATTATTTTTTTTTGGTTGAGTTGAAGATTTGATAGATCTAACTTTTTATGTTTAGGGTGCTAAATTCATAATTTGAGATGTTTTTAAAGCAAAATTTAATTTAGTCTCCTGAATCTAGATGTTTGGAATTTTATAGCCCATAAGGGGTTTGATAAAGTTCATGAAAACTTTGAGATGGATGTAGAAAAGGAGAATGAAGTGAATTGCGTCACGCGATTAAGGAAATATGGTTGTTGATTACTTTAACCATAATTTTCAGGTTCGACGATCCAGATCTCCCTTGGAAGTATTCAAAACTTCTAAATGTACCGAGATGTATTCCTAAATCAATTTACACATATGTGAGTATAAAAGATCAATTTCCCCCTACAAGAATTTGCAAAATCAATTTCCCCCAAGTATTATACCGTGTTTGAATACCGGTTCAATGTGCACAAAAACCAAACGGTGTTATACCGACCCGCTTGACGAACCCTAATATCGATTTTGCAAGAGATGCTTACGTTCTGGAATTCGCCGGAAGGAAGTGGAGGAGAGGTGCGTCGATGAAGGAATCACAGTTGTTCTTCGCTTCTGCTTCCCTCGGATCAACCAAGATTTACGTTGTTGGAGGTCACGATGATCAGAAAAACGCTTTATGCTCGGCGGAGATGTACGATGTTGAGAAAGACGAGTGGTCAATCATTCCCCCGATGAGTAAAGGAAGACGTACGATCTGATGCAGAAGTTTACAATCCAGAAACAAATTCATGGTGAAAGTGAAGGAGTGGTGATGAAGATTACGACGGAGAAGAAAATTGAAAAATGAAATCAGTTGCAAATACCTTATGCTTTCTCTCGTCGTCCATTTTCGCATGTTTTAATCTATGGTCCTCGATTACTTGTCCCTCCTACGAATTCGACGATATCCATAATCGAATCCGCACAAATCAAATCCAATTTTATGGATTTAGGGTCAGTGTTCTTAAGGTTTTGGGGATTTTGTTAACTGAATCGAAATAGGTCGAGGGGATGTCTAGTGGGTCTGTAATCAGGTCAAATTACGGTTTAATTGGCCAATTACGGTTTAAATTTCAGGTTAGTCGCGGGTTAAAACAAATCACGGTGTAATTGACCATTTACGGTTTTGTTTACAAGACTCTAAACCAATTGGAGGGAAATTGATTTTGTAAGTTCTTTTAGGGGCAAAATGATCATTTATACTCACATACGTGTAACTTTATTTAAGAATACTTCTGGGTACATTTAGAAGTTTTGAATACTTTCGTGGGGGATCTGTATCGTCGACCCTAATTTTCAAGAAATCATAGGCCTTTAGTAAAAAACTGCAACTGCGTGCTTGAGATTGTCGATAGATGAAAACCTTCTTAAAAACAGAATGGGATGAAATTTGGACACAAGACAGCCACAAGAGTTATCTTTTATAAGGAGGTGGTTTGAATGCATTCAGGTAATCGATTAGGAAGATATGACGATTTTTCTCAAGATATGTCATTCCACCGCGAATATTTGCATTTTTTAAGTTGGATCCGACCCGGTTTGTCCTGGGTCGACCCAAATGATTTTAGGATTTTATAACCCTATTTTCTATGGATAGTTTGGAGATAGATTATGTTAGGAGACTTTGATTTTCAAGTGGACTTCAAGACCAAACAATCTATCTAGAGTTTCTTCTTAATCTTGTTTTCTTAATTTCTTATTATTTTTTTTTGGTTGAGTTGAAGATTTGATAGATCTAGCTTTTTATGTTAAGGGTGCTAAATTCATAATTTGAGATGTTTTTAAAGCAAAATTTAATTTAGTCTCCTGAACCTAGATGTTTGGAATTTTATAACCCATATGGGGTTTGATAAAGTTCATGAATGATCTAAATTGCCATACACCTGCAAGATAAAACATCCAAATTTAACAAAAATCAAAACAGCAACGGAACAACCACCTCGGTGAGGTAGTACAATATCTAAGTAGTAATGCAGATGTCTCGCCAAACGGACGACCCTCGAACATGTTTACGCACATGTTTCGATCTCTGGTACTTAAAATTGAAGTCATAGTTTGGACTTTATTGAATTTTGTTATGGAGAGTGACATATTTTTCATTTGATTGAGTCTTCTGAGGAGATTTGGAATTATTTTGGGAAGAATGAAAACTTTGAGATGGATGTAGAAAAGGAGAATGAAGTGAATTGCGTCACGCGATTAAGGAAATATGGTTGTTGATTACTTTAACCATAATTTTCAGGGTAAACGATCCATATCTCCTTTGGAAGTATTCAAAACTTCTAAATGTACCGAGATGTATTCTTAAATCAATTTACACATATGTGAGTATAAAAGATCAATTTCTCCCTCAAAGAATTTGCAAAATCAATTTCCCCCAAGTATTCTACCGTGTTTGAATACCGGTTCAATGTGCACAAAAACCAAACGGTGTTATACCGACCCGCTTGACGAACCCTAATATCGATTTTGCAAGAGATGTTTATGTTCTGGAATTCACCGGGAGGAAGTGGAGGAGAGGTGCGTCGATGAAGGAATCACAGTTGTTCTTCGCTTCTGCTTCCCTCGGATCAACCAAGATTTACGTTGTTGGAGGTCACGATGATCAGAAAAACGCTTTATGCTCGGCGGAGATGTACGATGTTGAGAAAGACGAGTGGTCAATCATTCCCCCGATGAGTAAAGGAAGACGTACGATCTGATGCAGAAGTTTACAATCCAGAAACAAATTCATGGTGAAAGTGAAGGAGTGGTGATGAAGATGACGACGGAGAAGAAAATTGAAAAATGAAATCAGTTGCAAATACCTTATGCTTTCTCTCGTCGTCCATTTTCGCATGTTTTAATCTATGGTCCTCGATTACTTGTCCGTCCTACGAATTCGACGATATCCATAATCGAATCCGCACAAATCAAATCCAATTTTATGGATTTAGGGTCAGTGTTCTTAAGGTTTTGGGGATTTTGTTAACTGAATCGAAATAGGTCGAGGGGATGTCTAGTGGGTCTGTAATCAGGTCAAATTACGGTTTAATTGGCCAATTACGGTTTAAATTTCAGGTTAGTCGCGGGTTAAAACAAATCACGGTGTAATTGACCATTTACGGTTTTGTTTACAAGACTCTAAACGAATTGGAGGGAAATTGATTTTGTAAGTTCTTTTAGGGGCAAAATGATCATTTATACTCACATACGTGTAACTTGATTTAAGAATACTTCTGGGTACATTTAGAAGTTTTGAATACTTTCGTGGGGGATCTGTATCGTCGACCCTAATTTTCAAGAAATCATAGGCCTTTAGTAAAAAACTGCAACTGCGTGCTTGAGATTGTCGATAGATGAAAACCTTCTTAAAAACAGAATGGGGTGAAATTTGGACACAAGACAGCCACAAGAGTTATCTTTTATAAGGAGGTGGTTTGAATGCATTCAGGTAATCGATTAGGAAGATATGACGATTTTTCTTAAGATATGTCATTCCACCGCGAATATTTGCATTTTTTAAGTTGGATCCGACCCGGTTTGTCCTGGGTCGACCCAAATGATTTTTGGATTTTATAACCCTATTTTCTTTGGATAGTTTGGAGATAGATTATGTTAGGAGACTTTGATTTTCAAGTGGACTTCAAGACCAAACAATCTATCTAGAGTTTCTTCTTAATCTTGTTTTCTTAATTTCTTATTATTTTTTTTTTGGTTGAGTTGAAGATTTGATAGATCTAGCTTTTTATGTTTATGTGCTAAATTCATAATTTGAGATGTTTTTAAAGCAAAATTTAATTTAGTCTCCTGAATCTAGATGTTTGGAATTTTATAGCCCATAAGGGGTTTGATAAAGTTCATGAAAACTTTGAGATGGATGTAGAAAAGGAGAATGAAGTGAATTGCGTCACGCGATTAAGGAAATATGGTTGTTGATTACTTTAACCATAATTTTCAGGTTCGACGATCCAGATCTCCCTTGGAAGTATTCAAAACTTCTAAATGTACCGAGATGTATTCCTAAATCAATTTACACATATGTGAGTATAAAAGATCAATTTCCCCCTACAAGAATTTGCAAAATCAATTTCCCCCAAGTATTATACCGTGTTTGAATACCGGTTCAATGTGCACAAAAACCAAACGGTGTTATACCGACCCGCTTGACGAACCCTAATATCGATTTTGCAAGAGATGTTTACGTTCTGGAATTCGCCGGAAGGAAGTGGAGGAGAGGTGCGTCGATGAAGGAATCACAGTTGTTCTTCGCTTCTGCTTCCCTCGGATCAACCAAGATTTACGTTGTTGGAGGTCACGATGATCAGAAAAACGCTTTATGCTCGGCGGAGATGTACGATGTTGAGAAAGACGAGTGGTGAATCATTCCCCCGATGAGTAAAGGAAGACGTACGATCTGATGCAGAAATTTACAATCCAGAAACAAATTCATGGTGAAAGTGAAGGAGTGGTGATGAAGATGACGACGGAGAAGAAAATTGAAAAATGAAATCAGTTGCAAATACCTTATGCTTTCTCTCGTCGTCCATTTTCGCATGTTTTAATCTATGGTCGTCGATTACTTGTCCCTCCTACGAATTCGACGATATCCATAATCGAATCCGCACAAATCAAATCCAATTTTATGGATTTAGGGTCAGTGTTCTTAAGGTTTTGGGGATTTTGTTAACTGAATCGAAATAGGTCGAGGGGATGTCTAGTGGGTCTGTAATCAGGTCAAATTACGGTTTAATTGGCCAATTACGATTTAAATTTCAGGTTAGTCGCGGGTTAAAACAAATCACGGTGTAATTGACCATTTACGGTTTTGTTTACAAGACTCTAAACCAATTGGAGGGAAATTGATTTTGTAAGTTCTTTTAGGGGCAAAATGATCATTTATACTCACATACGTGTAACTTTATTTAAGAATACTTCTGGGTACATTTAGAAGTTTTGAATACTTTCGTGGGGGATCTGTATCGTCGACCCTAATTTTCAAGAAATCATAGGCCTTTAGTAAAAAACTGCAACTGCGTGCTTGAGATTGTCGATAGATGAAAACCTTCTTAAAAACAGAATGGGATGAAATTTGGACACAAGACAGCCACAAGAGTTATCTTTTATAAGGAGGTGGTTTGAATGCATTCAGGTAATCGATTAGGAAGATATGACGATTTTTCTCAAGATATGTCATTCCACCGCGAATATTTGCATTTTTTAAGTTGGATCCGACCCGGTTTGTCCTGGGTCGACCCAAATGATTTTAGGATTTTATAACCCTATTTTCTATGGATAGTTTGGAGATAGATTATGTTAGGAGACTTTGATTTTCAAGTGGACTTCAAGACCAAACAATCTATCTAGAGTTTCTTCTTAATCTTGTTTTCTTAATTTCTTATTATTTTTTTTTGGTTGAGTTGAAGATTTGATAGATCTAGCTATTTATGTTAAGGGTGCTAAATTCATAATTTGAGATGTTTTTAAAGCAAAATTTAATTTAGTCTCCTGAACCTAGATGTTTGGAATTTTATAACCCATATGGGTTTTGATAAAGTTCATGAATGATCTAAATTGCCATACACCTGCAAGATAAAACATCCAAATTTAACAAAAATCAAAACAGCAACGGAACAACCACCTCGGTGAGGTAGTACAATATCTAAGTAGTAATGCAGATGTCTCGCCAAACGGACGACCCTCGAACATGTTTACGCACATGTTTCGATCTCTGGTACTTAAAATTGAAGTCATAGTTTGGACTTTATTGAATTTTGTTATGGAGAGTGACATATTTTTCATTTGATTGAGTCTTCTGAGGAGATTTGGAATTATTTTGGGAAGAATGAAAACTTTGAGATGGATGTAGAAAAGGAGAATGAAGTGAATTGCGTCACGCGATTAAGGAAATATGGTTGTTGATTACTTTAACCATAATTTTCAGGGTAAACGATCCATATCTCCTTTGGAAGTATTCAAAACTTCTAAATGTACCGAGATGTATTCTTAAATCAATTTACACATATGTGAGTATAAAAGATCAATTTCTCCCTCAAAGAATTTGCAAAATCAATTTCCCCCAAGTATTCTACCGTGTTTGAATACCGGTTCAATGTGCACAAAAACCAAACGGTGTTATACCGACCCGCTTGACGAACCCTAATATCGATTTTGCAAGAGATGTTTATGTTCTGGAATTCACCGGGAGGAAGTGGAGGAGAGGTGCGTCGATGAAGGAATCACAGTTATTCTTCGCTTCTGCTTCCCTCGGATCCACGAAGATTTACGTTGTTGGAGGTCACGATGATCAGAAAAACGCTTTTTGCTCGACGGAGATGTATGATGTTGAGAAAGACGAGTGGTCAATCATTCCCCCGATGAGTGAAGGAAGACGTACGATCTGATGCAGATGTTTACAATCCAGAAACAAATTCATGGTGAAAGTGAAGGAGTGGTGATGAGGATGACGACGGAGAAGAAAATTGAAAAATGAAATCAGTTGCAAATACCTTATGCTTTCTCTCGTCGTCCATTTTCGCATGTTTTAATCTATGGTCCTCGATTACTTGTCCCTCCTACGAATTCGACGATATCCATAATCGAATCCGCACAAATCAAATCCAATTTTATGGATTTAGGGTTAGTGTTCTTAAGGTTTTGGGGATTTTGTTAACTGAATCGAAATAGGTCGAGGGGATGTCTAGTGGGTCTGTAATCAGGTCAAATTACGGTTTAATTGGCCAATTACGGTTTAAAATTCAGGTTAGTCGCGGGTAAAAACAAATCACGGTGTAATTGACCAATTACGGTTTTGTTTACAAGACTCTAAACCAATTGGAGGGAAATTGATTTTGTAAGTTCTTTTAGGGGCAAATTGATCATTTATACTCACATACGTGTAACTTGATTTAAGAATACTTCTGGGTACATTTAGAAGTTTTGAATACTTTCGTGGGGGATCTGTATCGTCGACCCTAATTTTCAAGAAATCATAGGCCTTTAGTAAAAAACTGCAACTGCGTGCTTGAGATTGTCGATAGATGAAAACCATCTTAAAAACAGAATGGGATGAAATTTGGACACAAGACAGCCACAAGAGTTATCTTTTATAAGGAGGTGGTTTGAATGCATTCAGGTAATCGATTAGGAAGATATGACGATTTTTCTCATGATATGTCATTCCACCGCGAATATTTGCATTTTTTAAGTTGGATCCGACCCGGTTTGTCCTGGGTCGACCCAAATGACTTTAGGATTTTATAACCCTATTTTCTATGGATAGTTTGGAGATAGGTTATGTTAGTAGACTTTGATTTTCAAGTGGACTTCAAGACCAAACAATCTATCTAGAGTTTCTTCTTAATCTTGTTTTCTTAATTTCTTATTATTTTTTTTTGGTTGAGTTGAAGATTTGATAGATCTAGCTTTTTATGTTTAGGGTGCTAAATTCATAATTTGAGATGTTTTTAAAGCAAAATTTAATTTAGTCTCCTGAATCTAGATGTTTGGAATTTTATAGCCCATAAGGGGTTTGATAAAGTTCATGAAAACTTTGAGATGGATGTAGAAAAGGAGAATGAAGTGAATTGCGTCACGCGATTAAGGAAATATGGTTGTTGATTACTTTAACCATAATTTTCAGGTTCGACGATCCAGATCTCCCTTGGAAGTATTCAAAACTTCTAAATGTACCGAGATGTATTCCTAAATCAATTTACACATATGTGAGTATAAAAGATCAATTTCCCCCTACAAGAATTTGCAAAATCAATTTCCCCCAAGTATTATACCGTGTTTGAATACCGGTTCAATGTGCACAAAAACCAAACGGTGTTATACCGACCCGCTTGACGAACCCTAATATCGATTTTGCAAGAGATGTTTACGTTCTGGAATTCGCCGGAAGGAAGTGGAGGAGAGGTGCGTCGATGAAGGAATCACAGTTGTTCTTCGCTTCTGCTTCCCTCGGATCAACCAAGATTTACGTTGTTGGAGGTCACGATGATCAGAAAAACGCTTTATGCTCGGCGGAGATGTACGATGTTGAGAAAGACGAGTGGTGAATCATTCCCCCGATGAGTAAAGGAAGACGTACGATCTGATGCAGAAATTTACAATCCAGAAACAAATTCATGGTGAAAGTGAAGGAGTGGTGATGAAGATGACGACGGAGAAGAAAATTGAAAAATGAAATCAGTTGCAAATACCTTATGCTTTCTCTCGTCGTCCATTTTCGCATGTTTTAATCTATGGTCGTCGATTACTTGTCCCTCCTACGAATTCGACGATATCCATAATCGAATCCGCACAAATCAAATCCAATTTTATGGATTTAGGGTCAGTGTTCTTAAGGTTTTGGGGATTTTGTTAACTGAATCGAAATAGGTCGAGGGGATGTCTAGTGGGTCTGTAATCAGGTCAAATTACGGTTTAATTGGCCAATTACGGTTTAAATTTCAGGTTAGTCGCGGGTTAAAACAAATCACGGTGTAATTGACCATTTACGGTTTTGTTTACAAGACTCTAAACCAATTGGAGGGAAATTGATTTTGTAAGTTCTTTTAGGGGCAAAATGATCATTTATACTCACATACGTGTAACTTTATTTAAGAATACTTCTGGGTACATTTAGAAGTTTTGAATACTTTCGTGGGGGATCTGTATCGTCGACCCTAATTTTCAAGAAATCATAGGCCTTTAGTAAAAAACTGCAACTGCGTGCTTGAGATTGTCGATAGATGAAAACCTTCTTAAAAACAGAATGGGATGAAATTTGGACACAAGACAGCCACAAGAGTTATCTTTTATAAGGAGGTGGTTTGAATGCATTCAGGTAATCGATTAGGAAGATATGACGATTTTTCTCAAGATATGTCATTCCACCGCGAATATTTGCATTTTTTAAGTTGGATCCGACCCGGTTTGTCCTGGGTCGACCCAAATGATTTTAGGATTTTATAACCCTATTTTCTATGGATAGTTTGGCGATAGATTATGTTAGGAGACTTTGATTTTCAAGTGGACTTCAAGACCAAACAATCTATCTAGAGTTTCTTCTTAATCTTGTTTTCTTAATTTCTTATTATTTTTTTTTGGTTGAGTTGAAGATTTGATAGATCTAACTTTTTATGTTTAGGGTGCTAAATTCATAATTTGAGATGTTTTTAAAGCAAAATTTAATTTAGTCTCCTGAATCTAGATGTTTGGAATTTTATAGCCCATAAGGGGTTTGATAAAGTTCATGAAAACTTTGAGATGGATGTAGAAAAGGAGAATGAAGTGAATTGCGTCACGCGATTAAGGAAATATGGTTGTTGATTACTTTAACCATAATTTTCAGGTTCGACGATCCAGATCTCCCTTGGAAGTATTCAAAACTTCTAAATGTACCGAGATGTATTCCTAAATCAATTTACACATATGTGAGTATAAAAGATCAATTTCCCCCTACAAGAATTTGCAAAATCAATTTCCCCCAAGTATTATACCGTGTTTGAATACCGGTTCAATGTGCACAAAAACCAAACGGTGTTATACCGACCCGCTTGACGAACCCTAATATCGATTTTGCAAGAGATGTTTACGTTCTGGAATTCGCCGGAAGGAAGTGGAGGAGAGGTGCGTCGATGAAGGAATCACAGTTGTTCTTCGCTTCTGCTTCCCTCGGATCAACCAAGATTTACGTTGTTGGAGGTCACGATGATCAGAAAAACGCTTTATGCTCGGCGGAGATGTACGATGTTGAGAAAGACGAGTGGTGAATCATTCCCCCGATGAGTAAAGGAAGACGTACGATCTGATGCAGAAGTTTACAATCCAGAAACAAATTCATGGTGAAAGTGAAGGAGTGGTGATGAAGATGACGACGGAGAAGAAAATTGAAAAATGAAATCAGTTGCAAATACCTTATGCTTTCTCTCGTCGTCCATTTTCGCATGTTTTAATCTATGGTCGTCGATTACTTGTCCCTCCTACGAATTCGACGATATCCATAATCGAATCCGCACAAATCAAATCCAATTTTATGGATTTAGGGTCAGTGTTCTTAAGGTTTTGGGGATTTTGTTAACTGAATCGAAATAGGTCGAGGGGATGTCTAGTGGGTCTGTAATCAGGTCAAATTACGGTTTAATTGGCCAATTACGGTTTAAATTTCAGGTTAGTCGCGGGTTAAAACAAATCACGGTGTAATTGACCATTTACGGTTTTGTTTACAAGACTCTAAACCAATTGGAGGGAAATTGATTTTGTAAGTTCTTTTAGGGGCAAAATGATCATTTATACTCACATACGTGTAACTTTATTTAAGAATACTTCTGGGTACATTTAGAAGTTTTGAATACTTTCGTGGGGGATCTGTATCGTCGACCCTAATTTTCAAGAAATCATAGGCCTTTAGTAAAAAACTGCAACTGCGTGCTTGAGATTGTCGATAGATGAAAACCTTCTTAAAAACAGAATGGGATGAAATTTGGACACAAGACAGCCACAAGAGTTATCTTTTATAAGGAGGTGGTTTGAATGCATTCAGGTAATCGATTAGGAAGATATGACGATTTTTCTCAAGATATGTCATTCCACCGCGAATATTTGCATTTTTTAAGTTGGATCCGACCCGGTTTGTCCTGGGTCGACCCAAATGATTTTAGGATTTTATAACCCTATTTTCTATGGATAGTTTGGAGATAGATTATGTTAGGAGACTTTGATTTTCAAGTGGACTTCAAGACCAAACAATCTATCTAGAGTTTCTTCTTAATCTTGTTTTCTTAATTTCTTATTATTTTTTTTTGGTTGAGTTGAAGATTTGATAGATCTAACTTTTTATGTTTAGGGTGCTAAATTCATAATTTGAGATGTTTTTAAAGCAAAATTTAATTTAGTCTCCTGAATCTAGATGTTTGGAATTTTATAGCCCATAAGGGGTTTGATAAAGTTCATGAAAACTTTGAGATGGATGTAGAAAAGGAGAATGAAGTGAATTGCGTCACGCGATTAAGGAAATATGGTTGTTGATTACTTTAACCATAATTTTCAGGTTCGACGATCCAGATCTCCCTTGGAAGTATTCAAAACTTCTAAATGTACCGAGATGTATTCCTAAATCAATTTACACATATGTGAGTATAAAAGATCAATTTCCCCCTACAAGAATTTGCAAAATCAATTTCCCCCAAGTATTATACCGTGTTTGAATACCGGTTCAATGTGCACAAAAACCAAACGGTGTTATACCGACCCGCTTGACGAACCCTAATATCGATTTTGCAAGAGATGCTTACGTTCTGGAATTCGCCGGAAGGAAGTGGAGGAGAGGTGCGTCGATGAAGGAATCACAGTTGTTCTTCGCTTCTGCTTCCCTCGGATCAACCAAGATTTACGTTGTTGGAGGTCACGATGATCAGAAAAAACGCTTTATGCTCGGCGGAGATGTACGATGTTGAGAAAGACGAGTGGTCAATCATTCCCCCGATGAGTAAAGGAAGACGTACGATCTGATGCAGAAGTTTACAATCCAGAAACAAATTCATGGTGAAAGTGAAGGAGTGGTGATGAAGATGACGACGGAGAAGAAAATTGAAAAATGAAATCAGTTGCAAATACCTTATGCTTTCTCTCGTCATCCATTTTCGCATGTTTTAATCTATGGTCCTCGATTACTTGTCCCTCCTACGAATTCGACGATATCCATAATCGAATCCGCACAAATCAAATCCAATTTTATGGATTTAGGGTCAGTGTTCTTAAGGTTTTGGGGATTTTGTTAACTGAATCGAAATAGGTCGAGGGGATGTCTAGTGGGTCTGTAATCAGGTCAAATTACGGTTTAATTGGCCAATTACGGTTTAAATTTCAGGTTAGTCGCGGGTTAAAACAAATCACGGTGTAATTGACCATTTACGGTTTTGTTTACAAGACTCTAAACGAATTGGAGGGAAATTGATTTTGTAAGTTCTTTTAGGGGCAAAATGATCATTTATACTCACATACGTGTAACTTGATTTAAGAATACTTCTGGGTACATTTAGAAGTTTTGAATACTTTCGTGGGGGATCTGTATCGTCGACCCTAATTTTCAAGAAATCATAGGCCTTTAGTAAAAAACTGCAACTGCGTGCTTGAGATTGTCGATAGATGAAAACCTTCTTAAAAACAGAATGGGGTGAAATTTGGACACAAGACAGCCACAAGAGTTATCTTTTATAAGGAGGTGGTTTGAATGCATTCAGGTAATCGATTAGGAAGATATGACGATTTTTCTTAAGATATGTCATTCCACCGCGAATATTTGCATTTTTTAAGTTGGATCCCGACCCGGTTTGTCCTGGGTCGACCCAAATGATTTTTGGATTTTATAACCCTATTTTCTTTGGATAGTTTGGAGATAGATTATGTTAGGAGACTTTGATTTTCAAGTGGACTTCAAGACCAAACAATCTATCTAGAGTTTCTTCTTAATCTTGTTTTCTTAATTTCTTATTATTTTTTTTTGGTTGAGTTGAAGATTTGATAGATCTAGCTTTTTATGTTTATGTGCTAAATTCATAATTTGAGATGTTTTTAAAGCAAAATTTAATTTAGTCTCCTGAATCTAGATGTTTGGAATTTTATAGCCCATAAGGGGTTTGATAAAGTTCATGAAAACTTTGAGATGGATGTAGAAAAGGAGAATGAAGTGAATTGCGTCACGCGATTAAGGAAATATGGTTGTTGATTACTTTAACCATAATTTTCAGGTTCGACGATCCAGATCTCCCTTGGAAGTATTCAAAACTTCTAAATGTACCGAGATGTATTCCTAAATCAATTTACACATATGTGAGTATAAAAGATCAATTTCCCCCTACAAGAATTTGCAAAATCAATTTCCCCCAAGTATTATACCGTGTTTGAATACCGGTTCAATGTGCACAAAAACCAAACGGTGTTATACCGACCCGCTTGACGAACCCTAATATCGATTTTGCAAGAGATGTTTACGTTCTGGAATTCGCCGGAAGGAAGTGGAGGAGAGGTGCGTCGATGAAGGAATCACAGTTGTTCTTCGCTTCTGCTTCCCTCGGATCAACCAAGATTTACGTTGTTGGAGGTCACGATGATCAGAAAAACGCTTTATGCTCGGCGGAGATGTACGATGTTGAGAAAGACGAGTGGTGAATCATTCCCCCGATGAGTAAAGGAAGACGTACGATCTGATGCAGAAATTTACAATCCAGAAACAAATTCATGGTGAAAGTGAAGGAGTGGTGATGAAGATGACGACGGAGAAGAAAATTGAAAAATGAAATCAGTTGCAAATACCTTATGCTTTCTCTCGTCGTCCATTTTCGCATGTTTTAATCTATGGTCGTCGATTACTTGTCCCTCCTACGAATTCGACGATATCCATAATCGAATCCGCACAAATCAAATCCAATTTTATGGATTTAGGGTCAGTGTTCTTAAGGTTTTGGGGATTTTGTTAACTGAATCGAAATAGGTCGAGGGGATGTCTAGTGGGTCTGTAATCAGGTCAAATTACGGTTTAATTGGCCAATTACGGTTTAAATTT
Organism: Lepidium sativum; assembly: GCA_023374145.1. Taxonomy (NCBI): domain Eukaryota; kingdom Viridiplantae; phylum Streptophyta; class Magnoliopsida; order Brassicales; family Brassicaceae; genus Lepidium; species Lepidium sativum. The sequence continues at coordinate 6,191 of JAKUCM010009509.1, read as the reverse complement.
CAGGTTAGTCGCGGGTTAAAACAAATCACGGTGTAATTGACCATTTACGGTTTTGTTTACAAGACTCTAAACCAATTGGAGGGAAATTGATTTTGTAAGTTCTTTTAGGGGCAAAATGATCATTTATACTCACATACGTGTAACTTTATTTAAGAATACTTCTGGGTACATTTAGAAGTTTTGAATACTTTCGTGGGGGATCTGTATCGTCGACCCTAATTTTCAAGAAATCATAGGCCTTTAGTAAAAAACTGCAACTGCGTGCTTGAGATTGTCGATAGATGAAAACCTTCTTAAAAACAGAATGGGATGAAATTTGGACACAAGACAGCCACAAGAGTTATCTTTTATAAGGAGGTGGTTTGAATGCATTCAGGTAATCGATTAGGAAGATATGACGATTTTTCTCAAGATATGTCATTCCACCGCGAATATTTGCATTTTTTAAGTTGGATCCGACCCGGTTTGTCCTGGGTCGACCCAAATGATTTTAGGATTTTATAACCCTATTTTCTATGGATAGTTTGGAGATAGATTATGTTAGGAGACTTTGATTTTCAAGTGGACTTCAAGACCAAACAATCTATCTAGAGTTTCTTCTTAATCTTGTTTTCTTAATTTCTTATTATTTTTTTTTGGTTGAGTTGAAGATTTGATAGATCTAGCTTTTTATGTTAAGGGTGCTAAATTCATAATTTGAGATGTTTTTAAAGCAAAATTTAATTTAGTCTCCTGAACCTAGATGTTTGGAATTTTATAACCCATATGGGGTTTGATAAAGTTCATGAATGATCTAAATTGCCATACACCTGCAAGATAAAACATCCAAATTTAACAAAAATCAAAACAGCAACGGAACAACCACCTCGGTGAGGTAGTACAATATCTAAGTAGTAATGCAGATGTCTCGCCAAACGGACGACCCTCGAACATGTTTACGCACATGTTTCGATCTCTGGTACTTAAAATTGAAGTCATAGTTTGGACTTTATTGAATTTTGTTATGGAGAGTGACATATTTTTCATTTGATTGAGTCTTCTGAGGAGATTTGGAATTATTTTGGGAAGAATGAAAACTTTGAGATGGATGTAGAAAAGGAGAATGAAGTGAATTGCGTCACGCGATTAAGGAAATATGGTTGTTGATTACTTTAACCATAATTTTCAGGGTAAACGATCCATATCTCCTTTGGAAGTATTCAAAACTTCTAAATGTACCGAGATGTATTCTTAAATCAATTTACACATATGTGAGTATAAAAGATCAATTTCTCCCTCAAAGAATTTGCAAAATCAATTTCCCCCAAGTATTCTACCGTGTTTGAATACCGGTTCAATGTGCACAAAAACCAAACGGTGTTATACCGACCCGCTTGACGAACCCTAATATCGATTTTGCAAGAGATGTTTATGTTCTGGAATTCACCGGGAGGAAGTGGAGGAGAGGTGCGTCGATGAAGGAATCACAGTTATTCTTCGCTTCTCCTTCCCTCGGATCCACGAAGATTTACGTTGTTGGAGGTCACGATGATCAGAAAAACGCTTTTTGCTCGACGGAGATGTATGATGTTGAGAAAGACGAGTGGTCAATCATTCCCCCGATGAGTGAAGGAAGACGTACGATCTGATGCAGAAGTTTACAATCCAGAAACAAATTCATGGTGAAAGTGAAGGAGTGGTGATGAGGATGACGACGGAGAAGAAAATTGAAAAATGAAATCAGTTGCAAATACCTTATGCTTTCTCTCGTCGTCCATTTTCGCATGTTTTAATCTATGGTCCTCGATTACTTGTCCCTCCTACGAATTCGACGATATCCATAATCGAATCCGCACAAATCAAATCCAATTTTATGGATTTAGGGTTAGTGTTCTTAAGGTTTTGGGGATTTTGTTAACTGAATCGAAATAGGTCGAGGGGATGTCTAGTGGGTCTGTAATCAGGTCAAATTACGGTTTAATTGGCCAATTACGGTTTAAAATTCAGGTTAGTCGCGGGTAAAAACAAATCACGGTGTAATTGACCAATTACGGTTTTGTTTACAAGACTCTAAACCAATTGGAGGGAAATTGATTTTGTAAGTTCTTTTAGGGGCAAATTGATCATTTATACTCACATACGTGTAACTTGATTTAAGAATACTTCTGGGTACATTTAGAAGTTTTGAATACTTTCGTGGGGGATCTGTATCGTCGACCCTAATTTTCAAGAAATCATAGGCCTTTAGTAAAAAACTGCAACTGCGTGCTTGAGATTGTCGATAGATGAAAACCATCTTAAAAACAGAATGGGATGAAATTTGGACACAAGACAGCCACAAGAGTTATCTTTTATAAGGAGGTGGTTTGAATGCATTCAGGTAATCGATTAGGAAGATATGACGATTTTTCTCATGATATGTCATTCCACCGCGAATATTTGCATTTTTTAAGTTGGATCCGACCCGGTTTGTCCTGGGTCGACCCAAATGATTTTAGGATTTTATAACCCTATTTTCTATGGATAGTTTGGAGATAGGTTATGTTAGTAGACTTTGATTTTCAAGTGGACTTCAAGACCAAACAATCTATCTAGAGTTTCTTCTTAATCTTGTTTTCTTAATTTCTTATTATTTTTTTTTGGTTGAGTTGAAGATTTGATAGATCTAGCTTTTTATGTTTAGGGTGCTAAATTCATAATTTGAGATGTTTTTAAAGCAAAATTTAATTTAGTCTCCTGAACCTAGATGTTTGGAATTTTATAGCCCATATGGGGTTTGATAAAGTTCATGAATGATCTAAATTGCCATACACCTGCAAGATAAAACATCCAAATTTAACAAAAATCAAAACAGCAACGGAACAACCACCTCGGTGAGGTAGTACAATATCTAAGTAGTAATGCAGATGTCTCGCCAAACGGACGACCCTCGAACATGTTTACGCACATGTTTCGATCTCTGGTACTTAAAATTGAAGTCATAGTTTGGACTTTATTGAATTTTGTTATGGAGAGTGACATAGTTTTCATTTGATTGAGTCTTCTGAGGAGATTTGGAATTATTTTGGGAAGAATGAAAACTTTGAGATGGATGTAGAAAAGGAGAATGAAGTGAATTGCGTCACGCGATTAAGGAAATATGGTTGTTGATTACTTTAACCATAATTTTCAGGGTAAACGATCCAGATCTCCATTGGAAGTATTCAAAACTTCTAAATGTACCGAGATGTATTCCTAAATCAATTTACACATATGTGAGTATAAAAGATCAATTTCCCCCTAAAAGAATTTGCAAAATCAATTTCCCCCAAGTATTCTACCGTGTTTGAATACCGGTTCAATGTGCACAAAAACCAAACGGTGTTATACCGACCCGCTTGACGAACCCTAATATCGATTTTGCAAGAGATGTTTACGTTCTGGAATTCACCGGGAGGAAGTGGAGGAAAGGTGCGTCGATGAAGGAATCACAGTTATTCTTGTTTTCTGCTTCCCTCGGATCCACGGAGATTTACGTTGTTGGAGGTCACGATGATCCGAAAAACGCTGTTTGGTCGACGGAGATGTACGATGTTGAGAAAGACGAGTGGTCAATCATTCCCCCGATGAGTGAAGGAAGACGTACGATCTGATGCAGAGGTTTACAATCCAGAAACAAATTCATGGTGAAAGTGAAGGAGTGGTGATGAAGATGACGACGGAGAAGAAAATTGAAAAATGAAATCAGTTGCAAATACCTTATGCTTTCTCTCGTCGTCCATTTTCGCATGTTTTAATCTATGGTCCTCGATTACTTGTCACTCCTACGAATTCGGAGATATCCATAATCGAATCCGCACAAATCAAATCCAATTTTATGGATTTAGGGTTAGTGTTCTTAAGGTTTTGGGGATTTTGTTAACTGAATCGAAATAGGTCGAGGGGATGTCTAGTGGGTCTGTAATCAGGTCAAATTACGGTTTAATTGGCCAATTACGGTTTAAATTTCAGGTTAGTCGCGGGTTAAAACAAATCACGGTGTAATTGACCATTTACGGTTTTGTTTACAAGACTCTAAACCAATTGGAGGGAAATTGATTTTGTAAGTTCTTTTAGGGGCAAATTGATCATTTATACTCACATACGTGTAACTTGATTTAAGAATACTTCTGGGTACATTTAGAAGTTTTGAATACTTTCGTGGGGGATCTGTATCGTCGACCCTAATTTTCAAGAAATGATAGGCCTTTAGTAAAAAACTGCAACTGCGTGCTTGAGATTGTCGATAGATGAAAACCTTCTTAAAAACAGAATGGGATGAAATTTGGACACAAGACAGCCACAAGAGTTATCTTTTATAAGGAGGTGGTTTGAATGCATTCAGGTAATCGATTAGGAAGATATGAAGATTTTTCTCAAGATATGTCATTCCACCGCGAATATTTGCATTTTTAAAGTTGGATCCGACCCGGTTTGTCCTGGGTCGACCCAAATGATTTTAGGATTTTATAACCCTATTTTCTATGGATAGTTTGGAGATAGATTATGTTAGGAGACTTTGATTTTCAAGTGGACTTCAAGACCAAACAATCTATCTAGAGTTTCTTCTTAATCTTGTTTTCTTAATTTCTTATTATTTTTTTTTTTGTTGAGTTGAAGATTTGATAGATCTAACTTTTTATGTTTAGGGTGCTAAATTCATAATTTGAGATGTTTTTAAAGCAAAATTTAATTTAGTCTCTTGAATCTAGATGTTTGGAATTTTATAGCCCATATGGGGTTTGATAAAGTTCATGAATGATCTAAATTGCCATACACCTGCAAGATAAAACATCCAAATTTAACAAAAATCAAAACAGCAACGGAACAACCACCTCGGTGAGGTAGTACAATATCTAAGTAGTAATGCAGATGTCTCGCCAAACGGACGACCCTCGAACATGTTTACGCACATGTTTCGATCTCTGGTACTAAAATTGAAGTCATAGTTTAGACTTTATTGAGTGTTGTTATGGAGAGTGACATATTTTTCATTTGATTGAGTCTTCTGAGGAGATTTGGAGATATTTTGGGAAGAATGAAAACTTTGAGATGGATGTAGAAAAAGAGAAGGAAGTGAATTGCGTCACGCGATTAAGGAAATATGGTTGTTGATTACTTTAACCATAATTTTCAGGGTAAACGATCCAGATCTCCATTGGAAGTATTCAAAACTTCTAAATGTACCGAGATGTATTCCTAAATCAATTTACACATATGTGAGTATAAAAGATCAATTTCCCCCTAAAAGAATTTGCAAAATCAATTTCCCCCAAGTATTCTACCGTGTTTGAATACCGTTTCAATGTGCACAAAAACCAAACGGTGTTATACCGACCCGCTTGACGAACCCTAATATCGATTTTGCAAGAGATGTTTACTTTCTGGAATTCACCGGGAGGAAGTGGAGGAAAGGTGCGTCGATGAAGGAATCACAGTTATTCTTCGCTTCTGCTTCCCTCGGATCCACGGAGATTTACGTTGTTGGAGGTCACGATGATCAGAAAAACGCTTTTTGGTCGACGGAGATGTACGATGTTGAGAAAGATGAGTGGGCAATCATTCCCCCGATGAGTGAAGGAAGACGTACGATCTGATGCAGAGTTTTACAATCCAGAAACAAATTCATGGTGAAAGTGAAGTAGTGGTGATGAAGATGACGACGGAGAAGAAAATTGAAAAAATGAAATCAGTTGCAAATACCTTATGCTTTCTCTCGTCGTCCATTTTCGCATGTTTTAATCTATGGTCCTCGATTACTTGTCCCTCCTACGAATTCGACGATATCCATAATCGAATCCGCACAAATCAAATCCAATTTTATGGATTTAGGGTTAGTGTTCTTAAGGTTTTGGGGATTTTGTGAACTGAATCGAAATAGGTCGAGGGGATGTCTAGTGGGTCTGTAATCAGGTCAAATTACGGTTTAATTGGCCAATTACGGTTTAAATTTCAGGTTAGTCGCGGGTTAAAACAAATCACGGTGTAATTGACCATTTACGGTTTTGTTTACAAGACTCTAAACCAATTGGAGGGAAATTGATTTTGTAAGTTCTTTTAGGGGCAAATTGATCATTTATACTCACATACGTGTAACTTGATTTAAGAATACTTCTGGGTACATTTAGAAGTTTTGAATACTTTCGTGGGGGATCTGTATCGTCGACCCTAATTTTCAAGAAATCATAGGCCTT
>JAKUCM010009508.1:0-17883 GCA_023374145.1 Lepidium sativum | reverse complement strand
ATCTGTGTTCTCTAGTTGGTGGACTTGCAGAAGAAGCAAATACTGTGAACCCAGCTCTTCTTCGGCTTAGTTCTTTGAGATTTTGTATCACTTGCCTCCACGAGATCATTCATGTATTGAACCACGGCCTGGCAAGAAGAATAAATCAAAATCATCCATGGCTGACTCAAACGAGAAACTCCATAATCTAGTAGACATATGTGGAAGAAAGACAAAAGGATGAGATAAGAAATAACCTGAGCGCCCTTAGCGATTGTATCCCTTGGAAGCTTTTCAAGTAGATTTTGCTGTGTGTAGAACACGCAGCTGTGAAAGCGCTTTGAAAGAGTAGGGAAGGAGACGGATCTTATTGCTCATATCAAGTTCTTCTAGCTTTTCAAGGTTGCCTATTAACCCCGGGAGTGTTCTCAGGTTGGAAAATTGTTCCCAACGTTCAGCTTAACAAGTGTTGTGGCATAACATAAGCTCTCTGGTACTGACTCGAGCTCATTGAAACTCACATCTAGCTCTTTGAGGTTAGCCATGGAGGACATTGTTGTGGGTAGCTGCTGAATTTATTGTAACAGACGGTCAGAATCTCTAAGGTAGTTATCTTCCCAACAGCTTCTGGAAGAGCTTTAAGCCCTGTTGTAATCTACACGGAGCTCTTTCAGGGAAGAACAACCAGAGATACTATGCGGAATCTTTGATATTGTTTGTTTGAACATCGAGCTTCTCTAGGCTCACTAGAGAACCAATAGATTCAGGGAGTATGGATAGACTGTTAGAGCTCAAATCAAGCTCCTCAAGATTGATCAATCAATGCTGCTGATGGCAGAGATGATAACAGGTTTCCACTAAGATTCAGGTTGACCAAGTATACTAACTCTCCTATAGACTCAGGGAGCTGATTAATTCTGTTCGAATGCAAATCAAGCCTCGTCAAGGACAAAAGCCTTCCAATGGTTGCCGGTAAAACCATGATGCAGTTCTCAGACAAATCTAGCCTAACCAGACGCGATAACTTGCCTATAGAATCCGGAAGCCATTACAGCTGATCCATCACCTTGTGCTCCATATTTAACTCCTGAGTAGCTTTCTTGGCCGACACTTCAATCAAACTACCAGGTTTTACGAGACTCAACTTCCCCCCATCATGGCCTACATATAAATGCAATAATGATTGCACTAAAATTATAAACAAACAGAAAATACTGGAAAGCAAACTAATCACATGAAACTTACTAGTAGGAATCTTTAGGCTCAGATTCTATCCAGAAGTTGAAACATTTCATGGCCTACACAAAAGTAATGGTTCCACTACGATCAGATTCCTATGGAAAGCAAACTAATAATGAAAACGCTATTCGAATCTTAAGAACCGATTCTATCTAAAAGACAACTTCAAGGTTTGTGGATCGAACTCACAGGTGACGACTTTCTTAGCCTGATGTGTTGAATCCGAAATCTGAGGCTTGCGAGGAGCTAGCAACCCGTCACTGTAAAACGAAGACTTAGCTTTTGTCACAAACGTATCGTCGCGCGTGAACATCTCCTTGGACTTGACAGGAGCCTGACCGGAATAACACAAGATCGCTGGAGAATCAGAAGAAAAAATCGGCGCAGGCTGAGACAGAGCGCTGGAGCCATTAGGCGGAGAAGCATTAGAATTAGAAGATCTCTGATTCAATTCGTCGAACATGACGTGTACAGACTCCAGATCAAGAAGCCTTGCGGTTTCTCTCCTGTGTTCTTCGCTCCGGAAACGAACATGGCCTCTCCTCATGAGTTATTGTCTCATCACACCATACCACTTGGACTCTGATCTCAAACTCTTGCTCTCAAAAACACACTTAATAAATAGAATTAAACTAAAAAAAAAAAAAAAAGGGTCAAATAACGAATTTAACTTGGCAAGATTTCACAACTGAACCTGATCCACCTGACTCACTTTTATATCTAAGTTATTAGACCCAAACTCTAAAATCGGACCCAATCTTCCACCAAATCCCTAATTCCGCGGTTTCTCTCCTACTTCTCTCTCATTTTCATGAAATTTGAACTTTCGCTCATATAACTTTCCATGATTTCAGTTCTCTTTTTCGTAAAACTACCCTAACTATGTAAAACTTTGTGGAATTTCGCTCCAAAGTATAGATTTTTCTCTACAAACTTGTGATTGTTTATCATTTTCTTAGGGCATGGTATTCTATTTCGGGATTCAAAGGTTTTGGGATTGATCTATTTTGATTGGTACAAACAATAATTTCAAACTCTCTATGGTTCTGGTTCCGAAATTGGTTTTGGAAGTTGTTATTATTTTGATATTGATAGTTTTTGATGATTGATTAGAATGTAACATCAAATTCTCCATGTTTTAGTTTTGAAGTAATTGTGGATATTGTGTTTAGAAATTAGTGATGATGTTCGATATTGATATTTTGTGGACATTGTGTTGAGATATTGTAGCTTATCGATTGTGTTGAGATAGTGTATGTTATCGATTGTGTTGAGATAGTTTAGAAGATTGTATTTGACATATCTATTTTTTTTTTCTTGCAGTCATGGTTCAAACTTGAGGAGGGTCACAAAGAAGTAGTGGTAGAGGAGATGTTGACGCCGAACCCGTTGAGGATATACACATTGAACATGAGAAAAGTGATGATGAAGTGGTAGAAGACACAATGATATGTATATTTCACTGCTATTATTGTACTTAGTTGGTAGGATATTTGTGTTGGTGAATTGGATTGAGATTGTGCAGGTGATGACTTGATTCGGTGATAGGTCGAAACCTGATATTCAGTGATTCTTTTTGGTGGATCTATCAAATCGACGACTATTTGGTGGTTCCATGTCTCCGGCGATAAATATCAAAGTCTCATCTTCTCCACGTTAACCTATGGTAATTGAATTTGGTTCCAAATTATGGAATAAGATTTTGGTAATACAGGGAAAATCAAAGCTTGGAGGATGTTTCACCATCTAACTATGATTCTCCATATAAATTGATACTTAGCCTTCATCCACTAGTTGTAGAAACCATTAACTTTGCAATCTTCTACCTTTTTGCTTTAGCTTTGCGTCATTAGTTTTCATCTCGATGTTTGTTGATTCTAGCTATCAGTGTCGTTATAGCTTTGTGTTTGTGAATGTGATGGAAGACAATTGTTTGTCCAATTGTGACTTAGAAGAGATCAGTTAGCTTCTGGATATCACTGGAGATACAGATGAACCTGTCGATGTTATAGGGAAACAAAACATTGTCAAGACTCGAAAAGTCTAAAAGTAGTCTTCTTTAACACTTGCGAATTTGGATACTTCCAGCATTAGTTCTGCTAAAGTGCTTGCATGCTACAAGGTAATGCATATTAAGACTCATATTTCAGTATCAAGCCTTTTATAATATTCTGTCCGTATAGGGAATGATCCGAGCTTCAAGATACTTCTCTAAGGTTGATGGGAGCGGGTTCTTATTCAAGGAAACCGAGTGTACTTCCTTGGTAAGAAAAGTCAGGGGCGCGGAATGGATGGTTTGAGGAGCGATCCACAAGAAGGATGGTGGGGTTCTTGATACAACTCAAACACACTCAAGATCAAGGGGAACCCTCTCGAGATCTTGCAGTGTGTTCTAAGTCTTCGACAAACGACTAAGCTTGCTAATGACCAAGGATTTCTCTTTGAGAAAATTGTGTTCTTTATTGATATCAAAGTTGTTGATTTTACATGGCTGCAAGGGGACCTTATAAAGGGCTCCTATCAGCTAGCCCTAAGGCCGACTCACTTAAAGAAAAAAGGAAAATATGGTTCGCAACCCATTAACAAAAAGAAAATAAGAAAATGGCAAATAACAAGAAAATGGTAATTTTCTAACTTATAGTTTTGATGCCTTATTAAACAATAATAAAAGTCCAAAAAAACTATGGGCCTTAAGACTCTCTATTCTGAGGTGTTGGAGTTGTTGGGCTTGGCGTTCCTGCAAAAACATTTATCGTAAACACAAAACAAACCTTGTAGGACGCGACAAAGGGCCAAGTATTGTCTGTTATTTCCAGCTTGGGTCTTGTTGATTCTTGGTCCTCTTGATCAGCTTCTAAAGGGTCTTGATTGTCTTGGTTCTCCTCTTGTCGTGTTGCTTGGTCTTGACTTACGTTCTTGATCTTTTCCGTGCTCCTCGAAGAAGTCCCGATGTCGATCTTGGAGCGTTCCGGGGAGGGAGCGTTCTTGGAGCGTTCCGGGGAGGGAGCATGCTCTTCCTGGTTCAAGATGTCAGGTACAATTTCTCCTAATTGTTCTCTCAGCTTGCGTCTCCTAGCTCGAATCATTGGCTCGCCTAGTTCAACCGGCTTGATGCCCTCATCATTCCCTCCCTCTTGAAGATGCTCCATCTCGGGTGCATCGTCATCATCGACATGTAATAGGGAGAAGTCAGTAACATTGAAACTTGTAGAGATATTGAACTCACCAAGCAGTTGCAATCGGTAGGCATTGTCGTTGATCCTTTCTAATACTTGTAAGGGACCATCACCCCGGGGCGCGAGCTTGGACTTTCGCTTGTTCGGGAAGCGCTCCGGGCGCATGTGTACCCAAACCCAAATACTCGGGTTGAATATCACAACCTTGCGCCTTTTGTCCTCTCTTTGCTTAATTGCTTCAGCCTTCTTTTCCAAATTCTCCTTGACTTTGAGATGTAATTTGCGAACTAGTTCGGCTTTGGCATTTGTGTACTTGTCAAAGTAATGACGTGGAGGGAGCGGTGTAAAATCAATTGGCGTCAGAGGGTTGAAACCATATACTACTTCAAATGGTGAAAACTTTGAGGACGAATGATTAGCTCGGTTACAAGCAAATTCAACCATAGTTAAGCAAGAAAGCCAATTGGTTAAATTCTTACCGACCGTAGCTCTAATTAAAGTTCATAGAGTTTTACCACTTCAGTTTGACCATCGGTTTGGGGATGACAAGTGGTTGAGAAGAGCAACTTGGTGCCTAATTTTCACCACAAGGTCCTCCAAAAGTGGCTTAGAAATTTGGCGTCTCAATCAGAAACAATGGTCCTCGGAACTCCATATAGGCGCACCACTTCCTTGAATAATAGTTTGGCGATTTGTGATGCGTCATTAGTCTTGTCACAAGGTATGAAGTGAGCCATCTTTGAAAAACGATTTACTACAACAAATATTGAGTCCTTGTGCTTTATCTTTTGCAAACCTAAAACAAAATCCATAGATATATCCTCCCAAGGAGCATTAGGAATAGGTAAAGGGAGATAAAGACCATGAGGGTGGGACTTAGCTCTAATCTTGAAACATGTTGCACATTTGATGCACAACAGTTCCACATCTCTCCTAAGATGCGACCAAAAGAAATGCTCAACCACCATGGCTAGAGTTTTGGTAACACCAAAGTGCCCCATGAGTCCTCCGCCATAAGTATTAAGTCCCTCATTGACCCTTGCGGTATGCACAACATCTTTTCTCGAAACAAGTACCCTTTATGGATGTAGTATGACCCAAATGCTCCTTTGTTGCAAGCTTGATTGATGTCTCCAAAATATAGATTCTCTTTGTAGTTGTTCTTGATGAACTCAAATCCTAGAACTTTGGCGTCCATGATGCTGATGAGGTTGTGTCGTCTAGAAAGAGCATCCGCAACTACAATCTCCTTTCCTTTCTTATACTTTATCACATAGGAGAATGTCTCCACAAATTCTAACCACCTTGCATGTCTTCTCTTTAGATTTTTCTGACCCCTCAAGTGCTTCAAAGTCTCATGAGTGGTGTGAACCACAAATTCTCTGGCGAGTAGATAGTGTTGCTAAACTTCTAAGGCTCAGACTAAAGAATATAACTCCTTGTCGTATGTTGGATAGTTGAGAGTGGCTCCACTTAGTTTCTCACTGAAGTAAGCTAGGGTCTTTTGTCTTGAGTCAGCACAACTCCAATTCCCAATCCAGACGTGTCACATTCTACTTTAAAGGTTTTCTCAAATTTGGCAAAGCCAAAACCGGAGCCTTGGTGAGGCATGATTTCAGCTCGGAGAAGGCCTTTTCTTGTGCTTCTTCCCATTTGAATGAAACATCCTTCTTGATCACGGTTGTAAGAGAAGCAGCTAGGGTGCTAAAATTCTTGACAAAGCAGCGGTAGAAGCTGGCCAAACCGTGAAAACTCTTAACATAATCGATTGTTGTCGGTGTTGGCCATTCTTCTATAGCTTTGATCTTTTCTTGGTATACTCGAATTCCCTGTGAACTTATGATAAAGCCTAAGAACACAAGTTCATTAGTGCAAAAGGTGCACTTGTTAAGGTTTGCATAGAGACTTTCTTGCCGAAGGGTCCCTAGTATTTGCTTAAGGTGCATTTAGTGATCGGATAAGCATGAACTATAGACAAGAATGTCATCAAAGTATACCACCACAAACTTACAGATGTAAGTCCTTAGGACTTGGTTCAAGAGTCTCATGAACGTGCTTGGGGCATTTGTGAGTCCAAATGGCATCACAAGCCATTCGTACAAACCTTTTTTGGTTTTGAAGGCAGTGTTCCACTCATCGCCTTCCTTCATGTGAACTTGATGATAATCACTCTTGAGATCTATCTTGGAGAAGACGGTGGTTCCATGAAATTCGTCTAGCATGTCCGTTTAAACGGGTAATGGGATGTTGGTACTTGATGGTGATGTTATTGATTGCACGGTAATATACACACATCCTCCATGTCCCATCCTTTTTTGGCACGAGCAAGACCGGAACAACACATGGATTAAGGCTTTCTCGGATGTATTCTTTTTCCAATAGGTCTTGAACTTGTCGCTCTAGTTCCTTAGCTTCTTGTGGGTTGATGCGATAAGCCGCACGGTTTTGTAGGACGGAGCCGGGAACAAAGTCAATTTGGTGTTATATGCCTTAGATTGGAGGTAAGCATGCTAGTGTTTCCTCGGGGCACACATCTTTAAATTGTTCTAAGATCTCACGGACCCTTGGTTGTAAATTTGCATACGACATCTCAATGCACATATTCTCTTTGAAGAGCATTAGTAGCACGGTTTGTTTGTCACACAAATTTTTCTCTTTGACACTCAGAGTTACAAATAGAGAAGGTTTACTTACCCTGATGGATTGAACCATCTTTAGTTGGAGTTCATGCACTTGAGCAGGGGTCAAGGGCGCCAAACTATACTTGCGTGTGCCATGCACAAACGAGTAGAACTTGGTGTGCCCGTTGTGTAGAGCCTCCTTATTAAACTGCCAAGGTCGGCCAAGTAGGAGATGTCCAGCTTGCATGGGAGCTACATCACATAGTGTCTGGTCTTGGTATGTTCCAATTCTGAAGGGAACAGTCACTTGCTCAGAGACTTTGATCTCAACCTTGTCGTTGAGCCATATCAAGCGGTACAGTCTTGGGTACTTGGTGGTGGTGAGTCCTAATTTTTCGACCAAGTACTTCCTAGCCACGTTAGTACATGCACCACTATTTATATAATAATCCTGCATACCTTGCCGCTTATGGTACATCTCGAGTGGAATATGTTTTCCTTTTGTGCGGTTTCATCCGGCACGACCATAGAGTTCAGGATGCGGCGAGCTACAATGAATTACCCTATGTCCTGGTATGCTACAGTCTCCTCAGCCTCTCCTACAGTTTTATCTACCTCCATCTCGTCCTCATCTTGTGATTCATACTCTCCACCCTTGGTGACAACCATTACCCTTCGGTTCAGACATTCTCTAGTCATGTGTCTGCGACCCTGACACTTGAAGCACATGATGTCACGGGTTCTAGAAGTATTTGGAGTCTTACTAACCTCAGGTATTGGATTCTTGGTTGATCCTTGATTAGCTCTCTTATGACGAGTCTCAGTTTCAATATTTTTGCCCTTGTCTTGAGGTCTCAGGGTGGGCACGTTCTAGGGAGCGTTGTACTTGGGGCGGCTGGGCGCGACCATCTTCCTCTTTATGTGTTGTTCAGCTTGTATATGAAATGCAATAACTCCCTTAACTCGTGATACGTCTGCCTTTCTACCTTCCTAGCTATGCGGTCTTGTAGACCATCTAAGAATTGTGCCATAATGGTCTCCTCGGGTTCTTCAGTTTCTAGCCGATTTTTCAAGCTTTCAAATTCTTCGAAGTAGTCTTCCATGGACCTATTTCCCTGTACCAAGTTACGAAACCTTTTCTGTAAGTCTCTATAAAAATATGGAGGCACATACCTTCTCCTTAGGTTAAATTTCATCTCGTCCCAAGTGCGTCTTCGTTTGGCTAGGTCGCGATCCCACCAGGAAACGGCGTTGTCCGTGAGTTGAGCAGCAGCAAAGCTCACTTTTTATGATCCGCATAATGGTAACACGCAAAGATATACTCCATTCTTTTCTCCCAAACGAGGTATGCTTCCAGATCGACCTTACCGGCGAAGGTGGGCGCGGTAAGCTTGGGGTCGATGTTGGTGTGTACCGGATCGTCTCACTCACGTCCACAGATTTGGGGGTCTCTTCCTCGTGTGATACAACGCCTAGGTGGAGGGTAATCCGGATCTGGATCTGGATCAAAGTCTACCTCTCGGCAAGCGTCCGAGTCATCGTCCCGGGAGTGCAGGGACACTCGCGTGTTGGTGGGTCTCGGCTCCAAGTGATCCATTCGTGTGTTGATGGCTCGAAGCTGGGCTTGGAGTTGGGCCAACATTTCAGCTTGGGTGGAGACCTGAGCTGGTGTTTCCATGTTTCAAAACAAGAAACAAGTAGTTATCCTTCTTTTTTTTTATAAAAAATAGAAACTGTGAAAAATGGGAAATACGAAAAAGGCAAAATAGACTTCAGGAAATAATTCAATTTTTTTTTTGTCTTTTTAGATTAAAAACTAAGAACCCTAGCCGTCACAAGCAAGATAAAGATCGGATCTTAATTTACTTGAGAAACAAATCTAACAACCTATGCAAGAGTGATGACGGTTTAAAATTAAATAAAAACAAAAGCAGAGATAGATACAACCTCGTAGGAAATCTTTGGCTCAGATACCAAAATGATACGAGCTTCAAGATGCTTTTCCAAGGTTGATGGGAGCGGGTTCTTATCCAAGGGAACCGAGTGTACTTCCTTGGTAAGAAAAATCGGGGGCGCGAAAGGGGTGGTTTGAGGAGCGATCCACAAGAAGGATGGTGGGCTTCTTGATACACTCAAGTACACTCTAGATCAAGGAGAAACCTCTCGAAATCTTGCACTGTGTTCTAAGTCTTAGAAAAACGACTAAGGTTGCTATTGACTAAATATTTCTCTTTGAGAAAATTGTGTTCTTTATTGATATCAAAGTTGTTGATCTTACATGGCTGCAAGGGGATCTTATAAAGGGGTCCCATCTGCTAGCCCTAAGACCGACTCACTTAAAGAAAAAAGGAAAATATGGGTAGCAGCCCATTAATAAAAAGGAAATAAGAAAAATGACAAATTACATAAAAATGACAATTTTCTAACTTAGAGTTTCGATGCCTTATTAAACGAAAATAAAAGCCCCAAAATGCCTACGAGCCTTAAGACTCTCTATCCTAAGGTGCTGGAGTTGTTGGGCTTGGCGTTCCTGTAAAAAAATGTATCGTAAACACAAAACAAACCTTGTATGACGCGACAAAGGGTCATGTCTTGTTGGTTACTTCCTGCTCGGGTCTTGTTGATTATTGGTCCTCTTGGTCAGCTTCTAAAGGGTCTTAAATGTCATGGTCCTCCTCTTGTCGTGTTGCTTGGTTTTCACTTACGTTCTTGATCTTTTCGGCGCTCCTCGAAGAAGTCCCGATGTTGATCTTGGAGCGCTCCGGGAAGGGAACGTTCTTGGAGTGTTTCGGGGAGGGAGCATTCTCTTCCTGGTTCAAGATGTCAGCTACAACTTCTCCTAATTTTTTTCTCAGCTTGTGTGTCCTATCTCGAGTCATTGGCCTACCTATTTCAACCGACTTGATGCCCTCATTAGGGAATTATGTTGTTTGGTAATATAACTTATAGTATATCCAATTTAGTAGTCTATAAGTTTCTGATAGTTCATCAAATTGTTACACGATGTTTTCAATCAGATTAGGTAGATCACTGTTTCATTATGATATAACACATAACTATTTTGTTCTTTGATTGTTGACATGTAGTTGTCCTTGATTGTGAACATCTTCTCCTGACTTCATATAATAACAAAGTTATTATGTTGAATTACTCACATGTTTTAGTTATCGTAATATGTCCTTACCGTGCATTTTCCTCTTTCAAGTACTCTTGCTAAGAACCACATTGAAGAGAAATCTTCAATTAGTCTTCCTTCTCTTCACACTGCTACTAGGAGTGAAACTCTTAGGAAATAAATTACAAAAGCTAGCTTGATTTTGACAGTTAGTCTTCCTTCAAGATTGTATCCTTCTCTGGTGTTTGAATTTTGGGCGAATTTACCTTATGCTAAGTCAAAGACAACTATTGTCCATGTTAATGTCAGAGGACATACCTATGAGTTTTCTTCAGTGAAGATAAATGAACTGTTTGGATTACCAAATGTTAGTGAAAGAGAAGAGAAGGATATGTTGTGCAATGTTACATAAGATATTTTGCTTGCAATGTTTTCAGATGAAGAGAAAGATAAACCGAAAAAACATGAAACCGAGAGATTGAATCAGGGGTCATGACAGCTGAAACAGGGACGTACTGTTGGATGGCTCCAGAGGTATGAATCCTATACCTTAAATACATTCATTTGGTAATTTGGTTTCTATGAAACGTATTGCATTAGTTATGATGTGTTGCTTATCTCTCTTATTTTGACAATATACATCTGATATGTTAAGAGTATAAATGTGTGAAGTTTCTTCCATCGCTTGTGGCTGCTTCATCAGTATTTCTTGTCAGATTCATCATCTGTCCAGAAACATCATCGCGCATCCTGTAGCTCATCATTAGTGTAGCCTTGCTTTACAACAAGAGCTTGATAAATCGACTCTTGGTACATTTTGTACATTTTACAACAATAGGTCATCATTAGTGTAGCCATGTTTTACAACAATATTAAACTTAATACATTTTGTAATTTTTTTTAAGAACCCCTTCTCAATTTCTACTATTGGAACCTAAAAGAAACAAAGGTTCTTATTAGAGTTTTCAAAATTAAATTATTCATTATTATCAATAAAAATGGGCTAAGAACCCCATTAGGAGTTCTTAGGGATGGAGATGGTCTAAGAATTCAGGATGTGAAAAATATGTTATAAAATTGGTGAGCAGTTGACACGAGTAATACAAGGATGAAGATGTTAGTCTTGTACTTCTTATGCCATGTCATTCACTCGCCGACTAAGGGCGGAACAGATGCAACACCGATCGATAGATTCCTATTGAGAGTTGTGGATGATCTCTATTTTTGTTACAAGTTTCCTTGGGGCAGATGGAGATTTGAGCACATGCTTCTCGAGATCAAGCACACAGTAAAGCATTTCAAAGGCATGGTCTCGGGAACAGGTTGGGTCATCCCTGGTTTCGTACTTCCTCTTGAGGTTAATTTACATTTGGTAATTTCATTTATTAGTTACTGTGTGGTGTTTCTTACAATTCCTCTTATGTTTGTGGCTGTAGTTTTTGGCTTTTGATTCAATTCCGACCTTGTACAGTAATTGCTGAGAGGTGTTTCCACACGCAGACCCATCTTGTTCTCGGATGTCCAAGTTCCAGCAACCGAACATGAGAGGGTATTCTTTTCCTGCAATCAACAAATTTCTTGATAAAACTACGGTAGTTATACTAGTTTATCTTGTATAACTATAGTTAATTATTTATAATTTATATTATTACAATTAGTCATTGATTTATTTGTTTTGCAGGAGATTGTCAGTACCCTCTTTCCATGTACAAATGAAGAACGTAATATGCTGGCTGAAATTACAGAAGAAAAGGATGATGATACGTATGATTTTTTTGTTGAAATTTGGAGGAAATGTTTCCACATTGGGAAGAGATTTATGTTGAAAGAGATGTACAACCAAGATGTGGAAGCACGATTATATACTCGGGTGGGTGTGGAAATGACTGGCAATAAAGGCTCACCTCCACCTTCTGCTTCGAGTCAAGGCCCACCTCCGCCTTCTACTCCGAGTCAAGGCCCACCTACGCCTTCTGCTCGGAGTCAAGCTGAGTGGGTTGATATGCTTAAGGCATTATATAACAGTTAAAACATGTATAACTAGTATAACATGTTATAATTAGTATAACTTGTATAGCTGTTCAACTATACGGTGTTGGGGTTTGTGCTAATGATGGTGATGCTGCTAGTGGTGATGTTGAACCCGTTGATGGTGTTGCACCCTTTAGTGGTGCTTCACCCGCTGATAGTGCTGCACCCGTTGATGATGTTGGAACTCGTGCCAGTGTTAGCAAGGTATAACATGTATAACTGGTAAAAAGTGTATTTGTTATAACTAGTATAACTTGTATAATTGTTCAAGTATAGGCTGGAACTCGTGCCAGTGTTAGCAAGGTATACGCTGCGAACAATAAATTATGACCCAAGTGTGGTAGTGACTAGGGCAAAGGTAAAAAAAGTGTGAACAATTTGGTAGTGTATCTAAGTTAAAAAATCATTTGTAAATTTGTGTTTAAGTTATTTAAGGTTATATTTATATGTTTCAAACATGTTTAAGTGTTGAAGGTTATGTTCATATGTTCAAACATCTTTATGTGTCTAACATCACCCGAAATATTATTATGCTTAAATACTCAGACTAACATCACTCAAAATATTTGACAATCTTACAAAGAACCAAAATATTTTTTGACCCTCTCCACAAGCTTAACAACCACCGCTGTTTGCTCCCTCATCTCCTTCTTCAGCATCCCCACCTCTGCCTTGTACATCACTATCTTTTTCTCCATCTCATCGATACTATATTTCAGGTTCTCACACTCTCCTTGTATAGCTTGATCCCAACTTATTTTCCTGTGGAGGCCATTCATCTGTGAGTGGAAACAATATCAGTTAGACTATAGAAATAATACTAGTTACACTAGATGAACTAGTTAAAAAACATCAGATAGCGTAAAGAAATAATACTAGTTACACTAGATATACTAGTTAAACAACATCAGTTAGAGTAAAGAAATAATACTAGTTACACTAGATATACTAGTTAAACAACATCAGTTAGAGTAAAGAAATAATACTAGTTCCACTAGATATACTAGTTAAACTCGGCATCGTTTTAGATATACTAGTTAGAATAACCAATATTGTTCTCACCCTATGCACTCGAAATTTGAAATAAACCTTGTTTCGGGCATGTTCATTTGTTTTTTCCATGATGATAGCTTCACCACATGACATTTGTATTTCACGGGTTTCTTCCTCGGAGTGGTCGGTGTCGTCCTCCTCGGTCCAATACACCATGTAAGACCTAAAAGAAAATCAAAAACAAAATTGAATAATTCAAAATAAAAGCTCGACATTTTTTCTACAATCCCTAACTAATCAAGACTCTTCAAAATCTGTTACTAAAATAAGAAACCGAGGGAGAAGAAGTCGAGAAAGGAGAACTTACTGTGAGAGAAGAAGTCAAGAGAGGAGAGGAGAGACAAGATATGGGAGAAGATTTCGAGAAAGGAGATGCGAGAAGAAATTGTTGAGAGAGGAGAGAAGAGAAGATGCCGAGAGAGGCAAGAAGTGAGGAGGAGAGAGAAATGTCTTTCTTTTTATGTTTATATACTAACACAATTAGGTTTGCGCATGTCTCAACGAAAGTTTTAGTT
Organism: Lepidium sativum; assembly: GCA_023374145.1. NCBI lineage: Eukaryota > Viridiplantae > Streptophyta > Magnoliopsida > Brassicales > Brassicaceae > Lepidium > Lepidium sativum. Next base: position 4,154 of record JAKUCM010009508.1, on the reverse strand, counting down.
GTTGGCTCCTAACGAAAATTATCACGTTTTTATGACATAGTTGTACTACTAGTTACATGTTTTACAAAATTACAATAAATTATACTTTGATGATTTTCCATTAAACTTAGTATTATATATCCTTATAATTTTTTTTTTAGTTTTACAGTGGATTATAATAGATTACCTAATGATTCTAAGTGTTTTTGGTATTTGAATTCTAGCATAATTATAAATTTAGAAGGTCACACTAAAACTATAAGGAATATGGTGGACTTATGTAATTAAGTCTAAAAATGTCATTTTCATTTTATTTTAAACAATATATACAATCATTCATCACTATATACACAAAATGTAACCATTTTAATGTTAACTAATAAGAATTGAGTTTTATTGTAGATTATTTTACTTATAAATACCTCATTTTTGTATTATTTTGTAAGACAAACAATATTACAAAAAATGTTGTCATAGACTCATTATTAAAATAACAAAATATCCATATGACTTAAAAGGCCACAAGGCCCAAGTAGACAACAAAATGTAACAAACCCAATATGTTTCAATTATAAAAATTAAAAAATAGTGAGACATGTCCATATGCTCCTAGAAACATCTCAAATTTTACGAGTTTCACAAGATTTACAGATACTCAGCAAATCACTGATTAACCTCATCTTCTACTAGATATCTGAATATTGGCGATTGGAACCTTTGTCTCAGCCTCCTTACGTTTGATGATCTTGGACATGTCTCTCCTGCTGATGACATCCTTTTCACTTTTCTTCTTCCTGTTTTAAAAATTCGGTCTGACAGTTTGATTTCTTTGGCTTTGATGTAATCCGGAACATCACATTGCGACATCTCGGCACCAACAAAGTAGACATGGTATGCACAAGTGCCCACAACTCGGACCAATAATAGTTAAAACAAAGCTCATGTAATGCGATATTACGAGGTCGAGGTTTTATATTATGGTAATGAATGAATGCAACTTATACGTGGAGACACGAATACTTTTCGATGTTGAACACTCTACACCTGCAACTCTTCGATTTCAAGCAAAAAAAAGAGTCTTCACATCACTACCAACGACATCAAATTCAAAGGCGTTTAGTGCCATCACAATCAACCTCTCGGCAACCGCCCATGAATCATGCATTATGTTATCCACATATGGCACCAATTTGTTTTTGATCGTACCTTTTTTTGTTTCCATCCGACGATCACTAAACCACTTCAAAAGTGTTTTGAGGATTGTATCAAGCATTGGTATTAGGGAGAAATCATTGCTTCATTCAACACACTATTCATAGACTCCTCAATGTTACTTGTGTTGATTTTATACCTTTCTTCCGGAAAGGCACACCTAGACCACTTTTTCCTTCACAGTACTCTCCTCCAAATATCTAGCTGCAGACGAGAATTTTCTCACAAATAAACTATATTCACTGTCAAAATCGGCAAATGTGTACTTCCTACTACACTACATGAATTTCCAACCAACTATAGCTTTGTTGGTATGAGAAGCATGAACTCTCACATTTTGTGACATATGTCATATGCAGTACCTGTGATGGGCTTCTGGATACACATTAGCTAGGACGCCGATGAGGCTAGCATTTCTATTACATACAAATACCAATTCAGAAGAATCTGGTATAACTATCTTCAAAGTCTAGAAAACCATGTCAAACTAGCATCATTCTCTCCATCGAGTACACCATACGCAATTGGATAATGGTGCCGATTAGGATCTAGAGCTATGTCAAAAACTAATACACCACCATATTCGTTCTTGAGGAATGTTGCATCTACAATAATCACTTTCCTCATCTCCTTAAACCACTGAATGCTACCTCCCAAAGCTATGAAAAGGTACTTGAACTTCCCATTCTCATCTACATGTACCCGTGTTACTGTACCCGCATTTACCTTATGTAACTCGTATAGACTGGAGTGCCACTTTACCTATCAATAACAAGTTTTCCCCCTGTCCCGCGGTGGAGTACGATATACTCACGCCAAGATTTATCTTCACAAGACCCATGATAACTTTAGGAGTTCGAGTGTTCATTTATCTAGGAAAATCCTCTTGCAAAAGACTTGCAACTATTTATGGTGTGCATTACCTCTTCGTGCCACTACTCTCGCTCTGACTAGCCCGAGAGCATGTATGCATGTTTGTGTTCTTTATAATCCTCAAAATATCCATATTTCTAATCTTTGATGCTCGTACACCCCATGTATTGCCTTCTTTCTTATATACTATCCACAACCGACATGGTTCATATCTTTTAATAGTAAAACAAAAGTTGTTGACAAATGATCCTCTAACCACAACTTCTTGCGATATCTTCTTATCTTCAAATTCTTGATGGAAACTCAAACCCAAACCGTCTTCCCATTCCTCTGGAAACTGACTACTCTCTACAATGGGTGGACGTTCTACATAGACATCACCAATATATGATCTCTCAGAACTAATATCCACACTTCCATCTTGTGGTTCGATTACATTCTCTCTAACTAGTGGAAAATATACAGTATTAGCATTTGATACTCCCTCACCATCATTACAACCAACAGAGCTTTAAACTGCTCTCGACACTTGTCTCGACATTCTTTCCTCAGGTTCTTCCGATCTAGTTACGACATCCACGAGCAATGTTACCGTACTACAATTACATTCATCAATGTAGGATAGATAACCACACACATCCACATCATCACAGATAGTCACTTCAACCTCATCTCTGACCGTAGGCGGTAGATATGCAATTGCAATCTAGCCTTATTTTCATCTAAACCAAGCATCACATATAGACAATCTTCTATCACTGATAAAGTGATATCCTCTACTGCGTGCTTCATCAATATATAACTAACACGGTCGTTGCGTTTAAACCATATCACGATTTTGGTGTTCATAATGTCATGCTAAAATAAATAGATAAAAATTGATCTAGTTTTGTATAACTTGTGTAGTTTTACTTGTTTTACTAGTATGATGCACTATGTTTCACCCAATTGTTACCAAATTTAAGTCTTATTCGAGCCAAATTCTACCAAATAACCAAAGCAAAATTATAAATTACGCAATCAACCTTCTTAAGCCCAATGCAGAGATGCAAATCAAGAATATATTACTAATTTAGTTATGTATAACAACTGGTTCATCCATGTAAAAATTATTGAGTTTTACTAGTTAAACTATTGAGAATATCAACTCATATCAACTCGGATTGGATCGTTTAGGCAGTTCTAAATCTGTAGTTCACTATGTTTCAGTCTATACATTCAAGTTGTTACCAATTTAAAGTCTTATTCGACCCAGATTCCACCAAATAATCAAAGCAAAATTATCAATTATGAAATTAACCTTCTTTAGCCCAATGCAGAGATGCAAATAAAGAATGTATAATCGATTCAATTATGTATAACAACTGGTTCATAAATGTAAAACTTATCAAGTTTTACTAGTTATACAATCACGAATTTCAACTCATATCAACTCGGATTTGATCGTTTAGGTAGTTCTAAATCTATAATTCACTATGTCTTAGTCTATACATTCCAATTGTTACCAATTTAAAGTCTTATTTGAGCCTGTATCTACCAAATAACAAAAGCAAAATTATCAATTTCAAGCTTAAAATTGATTTTGCAATTAATCTTCTTACGCCCAAAGGAGAGATGCAAATCAAGAATGAAGCTGTGGAGAATGACGAACGATGGCAGTGGCAGGTCATATGGCAGCAGTGCATGTCGGAAACACTTTTAGAGAGCGGTGGCGTTGCAAGTCACACTGAGGAGAGAACGAATCAGACAGGTGAGAGAGATGAGAGAGAAGAGTGAGTTTATGTTTTAAAAAATAATAATTAATTAAGTAAATAAATGAGAAGAACATTTTTAGAATATCAAGTTTCAATAAAAGATATAAAAGATTTAGTATTTAACTTTTCAGAAATTGTACTTTTGAGAATATTGCCCTCTCCTCATCTCATGTGTGAAGTGTTACTCCGTTGCTCAGCTTCTAGGTTGAGCTGGATCATCCTTGTTGGGTCAGAATCAAGCCCATATATTTGTAAAGAAGATGCTTAGTTCATTAGAGATGTTTATAGTTTGTGGGTCAAGTTCATTAAAGCCCACTTTTAACATAATTGACATTG
>JAKUCM010009507.1:0-14521 GCA_023374145.1 Lepidium sativum | reverse complement strand
AGCAAGGGTTAGAACTTTGTATAATATAAATTGGAATCCATAATGTTCTTTGCCCATGCTATAATGGACAAGCCATGACTTGATGATTTATAGTTTGGTTTTTATCTTGTGTTTGGCTAAGAAAATGGATACAAATGACAGTATTACTTTGAACTGGTTAATAAAGTATTATATTAAAGCAATGCTTTAGGGATTTGAAGATAAGAAGCTTAAAATACCTTTAATTAACAAGATTTAGAGATAGCTTGAAATTACATGTAAAAAATGTGTACAAGTAATTGATTTATAGGTTTGACAAAAAATTGTAAGTAATTGATTTAGAGGTTCACGTGAGTCCATGGCACCCATAGAAAACCAAAGAGATGAGACAAAATGTGTATGTGGAATGGTACTGAATGGCCCCAATCCAGAACAAACCCTATCTGTAATTTCCTTATATACCCCACTAGAGAGACACACAATATTAAATATAAAAACCCTAATTTATATTATTATTGGAGATTGAGAGAGCCACACAAATCCTGATAACAATTGAAACAAGATCCTTTTACTTGTTGTCTTTTCAAATCTAGGGTTCCCAGATCTCATCAAGGCTCCATTATAGAGAAGAAGGAAAAAGTCAAAATTTGGATTTCTCATGTTCTCTTCATACCTCTTAAACTTTAAATATTTCTATATCAAAGATTCACTATAAAAAGGTTAGATTAATTTTAACTTATACTATCCTATGATTATATATAATCCGTCAGTATAAAATCATTTTAGAATACATATTAATAGATTAAACTTCAAAAATGTTATTCAACAAAGTCTTGTTATAAACAAAATAGCTAACTAGCGTTTGTATATTAAATATTGACAAAAATAAATATATAAACTGACAAAATATGAAGTCAATTAGAATCTTAAAAAACTAAAGAGAAAGACATTAAGAATACTAATAATTTAAAATAGAAATAACAATTAATAAAGAATTAGTGTTTATCTTGAGAGTAGTTTAATTAGTAGTGTATCTAAATAAATGGAATTGCCAATGACAGGTGGCCCAATAGTATAGTCATTTTACAAATTTTCAAGGCATCAGAGATCGAATTCCCTACATACACTAGTAAAAGGGGATTTAAAAAGCCAGTACACTAGTTGACAAAAAATAATGGAATTTTTTGTGTCAAGGCATAAATCATATAGCATGAATTGGTAAAGATCAAATAATTACAACACTGATCATTCGTTGGTTTGATTTCCTGATCATAATTAAAGTTGACAACACAAATTCAACATCTCTTAAAACCCTAGTAGCTGGTATACACCACTATAACTCGTGATCCGTTGAAGTGAGCATGTGATTCATCAATAATTATTCTTCTCAGAGGAAAGAGAGAGAGAGAGGATCCATGATTGAGAGAAGAGATAGATTTAGAATGGTAAAGGAAGAAAAGATCCCCACCTTAGTATTGCCAAACTTATTCAATTCCTTCTCATCAGATTTTACAGATCATATCAGGACCCCCACACACATACAGACAATCTTTTTTTTTTCTTTCCAATTTTCAATATTGGTCCATCCTTCTATATTTTTATATTATAACTTTATCAGGCTATATGAACTTTCAAACAAATTTGATCTATTATACATAATTACTAGCTTCTTATATGGATCTGAGTATATATGATATATCTCTCAGTTGATGATGCTAGATTAATCAACCGAGGTTAGACGAATTACGAGCTAACAAGTGTCCATGTCAAAGAGATTAACGGATTGATTGTATTAATAGATGAACTCAATTACAAGAATTGATTACAAAAACGAGAGAGTTTAGCTTATTATAGTCTTCTAGGGTTTTTTTCACGTGTCTCCCTTTTTTCTCTCCGATCAGTTCGTTCCTTATAGCCACCTTCAAAATACGATTATTCTTCTTATCAGACTTGTAGGTTGCCAATTATGCTTAAGAGGCCCGTTTTTTCTTAGCCCGCTATCATTTGTATGACTCGCATGTTTAATAGACCTCAGTGGACCGAGTTATACGATGTCTTGTATCAACACCTATATTCTAACAAAAACTTCAAGGTTTGTTATATATGTGCATCTTATTCTTAGAGATCCCAAATTATATTTAGTATTTTTTATTACTTACACTATTAGTTAGAAAAGTTTTCATCCATATGACACTGTAAAGTTCGAATGAGACTTTTGAATGTGGAGGAATGGTTATAAGAGATCATAAGTAATTTTGTGACTAGTGATACCTTAATGATTAATATGAATGCCTAATGAAGCTTACCATCTTTAAAGCCGTCTGGACTAAAAATTCAGAATGCTTGAGATAAAAAAAAGGTTTGTAACAAAAATAAAGTTCAGTTAATGAAGAAAGTAATTGACTAGTGGATCATATCATGTGTTTTTCATTAGTTCTATTACCTAGTTTACTGTAAGCATACAACAATCCAAAACAAACAAAACATTGTATATTAGTTAATGTGGCCACAATAGCACAATAATTAAAATTATCTGGATGTGAAAATTAAATCTCATATGACCAACAAAATTTAAAGCAAAAATTAAAGCAAAACGGGATAAAAATATTAAAAGAAGTGATATTTTCACATTTGAGAGTTACACTATAACTATCTTAGAGACTGGACCAATCACATGCCAAAAAAATCCAAAAAGTCATTTTGTTTTCTTCTGACTAATAAAATGGTAAATAATAAATTATTATTATTAGTGTCAAACAAAATAAAATAGAACTTACTATTGGTGAGTTTAACGGTCAGCGTTCAGAGAAAATCGGTACATTAATGAATTGTACTCTTCACTTCGCAGCTTTTATATTCCTTAATAAGCATTTTTCATTTATATTTTTTGTTCTTGTGAGTAATTATATATCAATATTCTCATGTGGAATTCTATTATAGAATAGTTCCACAACCTTATGTATTTGAATATAAATTAGATTTCGTTAATCCAATCACAAAAAGTATTTCTTAATTATGTAAAATAAATAATATCGTTTATTAATTTCAAATTAATTAAAAATCTGCACTGAATATAATAAAGGTGGTGATTATATTAGATTGCTTATAACTAATAAAGACAAACTTTGAATGGTCGGTCAACTTTTAAATCTTACCTTTAAAAACTTCGTACGACTTAAAAGCTTTTTCAATAGTTTTTTCCTTATTCTTATTCTTCATATTTTAAATTTTAAAATTAATTTTATTGTTCGTAAAGTGAAAATGGGTTTATCTAAATTCATTATTTGTAAATTTCTTGTCACCTAATTATTTTTCTTTCTGAAAAATATAGAGTTAGACAAAAAAAAATTCTGCTGTACAAATGAAATAAGTGATTATGGTTAAAAACTGGATCAGGCTTGTTAAATGATTTCCGAGGAGCTGAGGAAGAAAATATATTATTTGTCCAGTTTTCTATTACTGAAAATATTAGCATAATGTTTGATTAGACTTTTATATAAAAAATAGGGTTTAGTTTCTCGAATTCGAGCAAAACAGAACAGTTGGATTAAGGAAACAGAGATCTATGTGATAGAGAGGCATCGAAGAAAGAGAGAGATCTGAAGGTAAAGTAGGCTTAGAGCAGCTCCAACCATAAGAACCTCTAAAGGGTTCTTAACTATTTTTAATATAAATTATGATTTAAGAACCTTACAACAAGTTTTAATTTTTTTCTCTTCTAATGGTAGAACTCCATTATGAGTTTTTATATAAAAATGGCAAAACAGGAACATGACAATGCAACTCTGTTGGAATCGAATGAGAGATAAACAATAGCTATTAGGCTCCAGATGATAGAAATTTGTACATTTGATTTGAATTAGCATTCAATCACGAAATAGATAAAAATAGTGGAAGAACGATAATGTATTATGAATGAAGACCAAGAGAGATTTGGTATGATAAATGGTTGCCTAATGGAAACTTGAGAAACTACATTAGAGCTTCAAGGAGTATGGGAATTGACAATGACTCTACAATAGTATTATTATGGGATGAACAAAGCTGAAAGTTACCTATAGCAAAATGATTGCAAAAGTACTAGGTTTGAGACTTGTAAGGTGAATCATGCACTTAATGCTCAAAAACTAGAAGTATAACGGCATAAAAGGTATGATTTTCAGATAGAATCACTAAACATAAATTTATCCTTAACAAACGATCGATTAAGTGCTTGTGGTCTACCTGGTCCGACGAGTTGCTTGTTATGGAATCGATAGATCACTTATAGCTTGCAGAGACTGTGCCATGTAGAGCCCTAATACTCCTGGATTAGTGTCTCCAGATTCCATGTAGTCTGCAAAAGGAGAGAGCATGATTCCAACACGATATTAGAAATGCAATCAACATGTCATATCTGACAGAAGAAGGTAGCGCCTTTAGCATGAACAACATCCACTATTGCTTAAAATAATTTATAATAGACCTACAAAGTTGAGAGAGGTTCCCACTCTATCAATATATATCAACGTTGGGTTCTCATATTATTACAGTTCTATCACTTGTTAGGCCATTGAACAGTTTCATAAAACAGAACTAGTGTCTGAATCTTCCTTTCTCCAAATAGTCTAACCACACTGTTCTAGTTACCAACACCCTATTGCATCACCAGAAAATATCAATTATATATCATCCATCAAAACAACCAATAAGCAATGATTCTTAGACAATGCACATTAAGACTATAGCTGAAAGTATCATTCTTTTCTCTACTTCCAACACATTTAGCAACTTCTAATGTTATACTATATGTCTCGTTGGTTGAGACAGTTCCAATGACTGTGGCTCTAAGCGCATTTGCCCATTAACACAAGAGAGAACCAACTCACCGAATGAAAACTTCATATTAGATTAAAGGTTAATAACATATCAAATGAAAACTAACCTTAAAGCAACGGCGAAGGAGAAACTGTGCAGTCATGCCCTTAAGCATGATTGATGCTGCAACAATAGAATCAATCCTGACTCAACAACTATCACCTCTCCACCAATTTCCATACCTATGATCAGAGATGACTTAATCTCTAGTTAAAAGAGCTTCCTTTTGTGTTTCTTGATTTATTTTTATAAAACTAAGGTTGTAGAACCTAGTGTGAATGGCAGAGAAGTTGGCTTGTAAACACCTTTCCTGTAGTAAATGTCGATGAATCAGAGCTAGCACAATCTACATACACAACCTTGCATCTTATAAGTAACCACAACTATTTTGCAATACACAATAGTGATTCCGTGAATCCCAAATCAGTTTATTTTCTAATAGTACAAGCGATTAGAATTCCACCAACCTAAATTGATTACAACAAAGACCCAAATCTGACCCGAAAATTAAAAGTAGAGCCTTCACTCAACTTAGGACCGCCATGCTCGTAAACCCTAATACCTTTCACCATCTTCTTCTCCGACAACTTCTCCATTGTGGCTATACTCAGATCTCTAAAAGAAACATTGACGGGATTTCGTGGAAAAGTCGAAAAATTTGGCCAAAATTGACGCTTGAAGACACGAGTGATGAAGAGGTAAGACCAGATCCAATGAAAACGCGACATGTAAGGGTCTCTTAACTTTTCTACAACCTCCTAAATAAGAACCGATTTTTCATTAAGCAAACCCCTTTTTATTATAAAAATTCACATTTATTCTTAAGAACCCTTAATTTTGGCCCATTGGAGCTGCTCTTAGCTCTTAAAGGTTATGTTGTTCTTTCAGGTTCTATCAATCTCCTTCACTCTTTTGACTACTCTACTTTTTTTAAATTTAATATTAAATTTTAGGGAATCATGATCTTTCACTACATATTAAGAAAGAATTGCTCAAATAGAGCAAAACTATACTGTAATTACCAAAACAGTTTTTGTCCAAAAAAAAGAAAGCGTAAAGGGTGTAATCGTATAATTATGATTACACCCTTGAAACAAAAACATAACTTTTCTTCTTCTTTTTTCCTCTTCTTCTCTGGTTAATTTCACAAAAGAAAAAAAGAAACATATACTGTAAATCGTCGTCGTTAACTTCTCTGGTTAATTTCACAAAACAAAAACCATCGTCATTAACTTATCTTTCTTTTCTTCGTCGTCTTACTCAAGTCTTCTTTGTTGTTTTTCTTACTTGTTGTCTTCTTCTTCTTCTTACTCGTCATCTTCATTGTCGTGTTCTTTATTTATCAAAGGTAAGTTTCTTCTTTTCTTCTTCCTCTTCTCCTCTTCTTTTTTTTTTCATCTTTTTTGCGAGGACATTTCGGTTTGTTGTTTACGTAGATATTGGGTTTGTCGATCTCGCGACATTTGGGTTTCTCGATTTTGCGACATTTAAGTTTTGTTCTTCATCTTCTTCTTATGTGTTTGTCAAGTAGAGTTCTTCCTGGGTCTGAGCCAATATAACTAGTTGTGAGGGTAAGGGTAAAGTAGAGATAGGCTAAGTATAGTAGAGTTAGGGTGAAGTGTAGTAGAGATATGTTTAGTGTAGTAGAGATAGTATGACGTTTGGTAGAGTTAGGTTGTAGTGTAGAATAGTAAAGTTAGGTTGTAGTGTGGTAGAGTTAGATTCTGTGTAGTAGCGTTAGTGTGACGTTTGGTAGAGTTAAATTGTAGTATGGTAGAGTTGGATTGTAGTGTGGTAGAGTTAGGTTGTAGTGTGGTAAAGTTGGATTCGGTGTAGTAGAGTTAGTCTGACGTATGATATAGTTAAGTTGTAGTGTGGTAGAGTTGGCTTGTAGTGTGGTAAAGTTGGCTTGTAGTGTAGTAGAGTTGGATTCCGTGTAGGACGAAGTGTAATAGAGTTAGTCTGACATTTGATAGATTTTTAATGTTTATCGTTTGTTTTCATCTTTAGATTTGGCAGAGAAGAAGTATCCGGATAAGCTTTTCAGACACGGTCTACCTGTGATGAAGAATCGAAGCATCAACCATTACTGCAAACTTGAAAACATCAGTAATATGATCAAGAGTATTGGTGAGGATGCATACGTAGACATAAAGGAGAACTCTTGCGTATGCGTTTTTCTGAAGCTCGCAGACTCCGAGTACACCTTAACTCGGAATCATATACAGTACTTGTTGATCCATCAACTAATGATTAAGAAGAAGTATGAAATGTGGGTGTTGTTTGGGTCTCAGCCTGCGAGATTTTCTCTACACGAGTTCGCAGAAATCACGCAGCTTAATTGCGATAACTTCGAGGAGTCTTCTAATGTGGCATATGCCCACAGAGAGCTTTGGGAAGAAATGGGTTTAGGGCTTGGTGAAGGCCCTACATGGGTAGAGTTGAAAGACATGTTGGGAAGATGTAGATGGTGGTCTTTCGAGAAGAAGAAGATGGTAGGCTTTCTAGTGGTGTTGCATGTAGGGGTTTATAATTTTCACGTAAATAGTAGGCTCCCTTTTAGTTTTGCGAAGTTGGTTGCAGATTTTGAGAAATTTGAGAGGCATTCATAGGGAAGAGTAGCATTTCAAGAACTGATCAAATCGATCAAAAGTGCAGCTTACAAAAAGGCGAGTACTTACACTCTACATGGATTTGTGCACTCACTTCTCATATGGGCATTTGAGTCTATACTTGTACTAGCTGAAATATTTGGGGATCAAATAGTTGGTTTAGGTGCCCGATATAGTTCATTTATGTATAATAGAGTTCAGTTACGCAACTAGTAGAGTTCATTTACATATAGTGGAGTTCATTTTCAAGTACAATGGAGTTGATTTTACTCTACTAGAGTTCAGTGCAGTAGAGTTCATTCACATGTAGTATAGTTCATTTATGTGTAGTAGAGTTCATTTACGTTTAGTAGACTTATTTTGACATATTAGTGGAGCTCATTTATGTGTAGTAAAGTTGATTGCTGGTTTAGTGAAGTTCATTTATGTTTAATAAATTGCATATTCTCGTCTACCAGGTACGTCTTAAGCAGTTGACTACACAGCCTCTGGAGATAATGTCTCTATGGTCAGACGATATTGCAGATCCCAAAGTGGACACCATGCTTGGAGACATACTTGCATCCTGTCTAGATGAATCTGTCTGGGACATAAGTAATAAGAGGAAGGCAAATGCTTATGTCGAGGAGAGGATGAGCAAGCGTAGTGCTCGTTCAAATGAGCAGGTGAAGAAAGGCAAAAGAGAATAAAAAGGAGAAGGAAGACGTAAAACATAAGGATAAAAAAACAGAATGTCGAGGAGAAAAAACATAAGAAAGAAGAGAAGAGACAGAAAAAAGAGATGGATGACTCCACTACCTTGAAGGATGTGGTGAGAGTCGTTAAACATAAAAAGCAGAAGGCAGAGGAGTCGAGTGCATTGCTTGACACTCTTAGAAATTTGACCAAAGCCTTCGAAGGGATGAGACACGATCACAACGCGTTTGCTGAACGTATATATCGTTTGGAGGAGACTAGGCTGGAAACCAAGGCAGAGACCTCAATGCTTGCTCAGCGCGTGTTTAGGCTAGAGCATAACACCTCAGATAATACAACCATGCTTGAGATGATTCTTAGGCTGGAGGAGACCAGGGCGCAACCACAAGTTTATAGCCTGGAGAACAGAAAGGCTGAGAATGGGGATGAGTTTGGAGGTCAGACAACTCCACCACATCGAACTCCTGAACCTGTGAATCGCGAAGATGACATAAAAGGCAATACAGAGAATTCCCCTAAAAATATGGAACTTAAATCGGTACGTAAGGCTCTATTTGAATGTGACTTACTCTGATTAATTTACCCTGTGTACAAACATTGAATTGTTAACATTACATACATATTTGTACAAACATCATATAAACATAAAGTTGTGGGTTGTTAACTTTGGTAGAGCTTATATATGGTTTTGTCGAGATATATGTAACTCTACTAAGCAATTCTTGTGATCAATATATCTCTACCAAACCATAAAAATAAACTCTACCAGTATTAGTAACTCTATCAACTATCAAACTAACATAGTATAATTACTCTTCGTAGACACCTCTTTGGGAGCGGCCTAGCGTGGTGGACTCGAACTCGGAGAAAACACCAAGTGCAGGTGCATGTGTTCTGCGTAATACAATTAAGCCAACAACACCAACAAATACAGATTTTCACCTCTATGTCCCAAGCCAGCACCAAACATATCATCCCACCGAACCAGGTAAACACGTGTTTAATAAGTCTTATTGGTATAGTTGATAGTTCTGTTTAATAGAGTTGACATTTTTCAATATTTTTTGTAGAATAAATGGGTTATCGAGAGTCATGAGACATTCGACCCGTTCAGCTCGATATCACGAGTTGTTAGGAATCCAGAAGAACCGTCAAAAGAAGAACCACCTTACGATGAAGAAAAACTGAAAACAGGAATGTCACAGTTTGGCCTCATAAGATTGGTGAATTCTCCTGAAAAGGCTAAACAAACAATGGGAGAGTTAGTCTGTATGGAAGACGTGTTACCGAAAGAGAATCGGGCACGAGTACTCACTAAGAACCAGGTAAAGTACATTTACAATATGATAGATTTTATTTCAAATGTAGTGGAGTTCATTTTCAAGTATAGTAAATGATGTGATTCTCCCTAGGATAGAACTCTGAAAATCGGGGCTAGAGTACTCGAAAACGAATGAAACTTGAGCAGCAGATAGATTGGAGTGTGAGGAACGTGGTGCTAAGTTTTGAGCGGATTTCACTGAGGCGTTTCCAAGATATGACGGCAAAATCTCAGTGTGACAATAGAACTGATGGATTGATATGGCAGAATGGATTAGGAATAAGATGAGGACGTGATCTGATGAGATGGATATGGCTGCTGATTCGCGTGAATTGGTGGGGTGACGAATTGAAGTGATTAAATGGATAGATTTCTGTGATTAGATGAATTAGGTGAAGAATTTCTTGGCTCACAACGTGATGGGAGATTCAAGCTCTAGGATTTCCAGAACCGTGGCTTGAGAGCATGGAAAACTCAATAAGAAGTCTTTTTCAATGCTAATACTCTAAAGAAGTTTACAGCAAGTTCTGGGTTTTAAATATAACCCTAGAACCAGAACAACATATAGTTCTAAACAAAAACAACATGTAGTTTGAAACTTAAAAAAAACAGCAAAGCGTTTAAATAAAAACATAGAGGCGTCCCCTAATGGTGCACCTCAAAATCTACTAAGTACAAAACCAGATTGGTTTGTACATTATTCTCCTAATGGTAAGAGTCATAAGTAACTCGCCGTAGTGATTCCATCTGCCTCATTAAAAACCATGAGAGAAAACTCAATTGGGACAAAACTCTCTATGGGAAAAAGAGTACAAACTTCCTCACCTAAGTTACCTAGTTATCATTACCAGGAGAAGTCTTCAAGATGGAGATGTTGAAGACTTGCGCAGCTGCTAGCTCGTCAACTCCTTCTACAATGAGGGAATGAGCTTTCTTGGCCATCTCCTTAACTCTGGAACGTGTAATCCGACCCTCTACTTCAGGTGCTGCAGCTGTTGTGTCATCCACGATCATATCAGTAAAGTTCATTTACCGTATAGTAGAGTTCATTCTATCTTATAGTAGAGTTGACTTACTGTTTAGTAGAGTTCATTATGTCTTATAGTAGAGTTCTTTTACCGTTCTTTTGACATATAGTAGAGTTGATTTTCCGTTTAGTACAGTTCATTTACCGTTCTTTTTTTTCTTACAGGTATCCCCTTTCTTAGGCTGTTCCATTGTCAAAAGGATTCATAAGAATGTGGTTCATTCTCCTCGTGTCTATGATCCTTTTGGGCTGATTCCAAGAATAAAAATACTTCGGCTACGCGACTATGTGAAGCATGAATTGCAAGTATCTATTTGAATATGATGTGTTGCATACAAATTTGTCAATTATTTACAAATTTGTTAATTTCTGTAAAGAACTTACGATCGACACGGGAACCTGAATCCAAATGCGGATTTCTTTCTCTGCTTGATCACCCTATAACATAAGTGGCATATCCCTCAATATGGCTGGCTACACGATTGCGTAAGTTCAAGTATAGTAGAGTTAAGTTTGTTGTAGTAGAGTTCATTTAGAGTACTAATACAGTTATGTTACTTTTTTTTATTACAGCATATGATGTCCGAGATGAATCTCTTTCGGCAAAGATCGTTGCAAACTCCAAGCCCATACAAGAGTAATCGGATTGCTTTCCTCGAGCCACTGTTTTGTGGTTATTGGTGTTACACGTACACAAGGGATTATATGGGAAAGGAGGATAAGTAATTGTGGCCCCAGTGGGTTTAAAGATGTCTTCCAGGGCATTCAACCTACATTATGTGCCACTCACAAGCAGTGGATGAGAGACGTGGACACGATCTACATCCCTTATAATATTAACAACATCCACTGGGTGGCCGTGGAACTTAATCTGACAGAAGCCAAGGTTCGCATATACGATCCTGACCCAACTTGCAACCTCGCTGCTACAGTGATAAAGTCATGCAAGTAAGTTACTCAAATTTAGTATTGTAGAGTTCATATACCGTGTAGTAGAGTTCATATACATATGTGGTAGAGTTCATTTACCTTTTGGTGTAGTTCATTTTCCATATAGTAGAGTTCATAACATGTGTAGTATAGTTCTTATACTTCCGATAATAGAGTTCATTTACATGGTTCTCCTTATTTTGTAGGCAATATGTCGTGATGATTCTGAAGATGATCAAGTGTTTCTTATCCGAGGAGATGCGTCCACACATTAGCGCGGCTCAATATAAGATTGCGCGTGTGACTAAGGGCGTACCACATAATAAACAGTCAGGCGACTGTGGCGTGTACGCTCTCAAGATGATCGAGTGTCTGGCTATCGGATGGAACTTCGAAGGTCTTACTGACGAGTACATCGGCTTCTCTCAGCTGAAATACGCCATTGAATTCAGAGAGGAACTTCTGATAGAAGCGGAAATTGCTTGCAATGATCCAATACCCGCAAAAATATGTGATAAGAACGTCCTCATCACAACATCCCAAGACCTCCTACTGGATTGGTAGATTTGTATAGTCTATGTATAGTCTTAGAGTATTAGCTTTGCAGATTTGTGTAGTCTTACTTTGTATAGTCTTAGAGTAGTATATATTTGTATAGTCGTACATGTTTTATTAAATATGAATATATAGGTTATTGACAACAAATTAACTCTTCTATTTAAAACCATACGTGATCTAACTCTACCATTCGAAGACCATACGTAATCTAACTCAGAACTAACTCTACCACAGAAGAATTAACTCTGCCACAACGATGTTAACTCTACTTAATAAGTACAAAGTCTTCTACAAGAGTTAACTCTACTATTCAAGAATGAATGCTTTCACGACATGTACGGTTCATTTCCTCGTGTAGTAGGGTTCATTAACTGATTAGTGGAGTTCATTTCCTCGTGTAGTAGAGTTCATTACTGTTTAGTAGAGTTCATTTCCAGAATGATAGAGTTCATTTCCTTGTGTAGTAGAGTTCATTACTGTTTAGTAGAGTTCATTTCCTTGTGTAGTATAGTTCATTACTATTTAGTAGAGTTCCTTTCCAGAATGATAGAGTTCATTTCCTCGTATAGTAGAGTTCATTAACTGTTTAGTAGAGTTCATTTATAGAATGATAGAGTTCATTTCCTCGTATAGTAGAGTTCATTAACTATTTAGTAGAGTTCATTTCCTCGTATAGTAGAGTTCATTTCCTCTTATAGTAGAGTTCATTAACTGTTTAGTAGAGTTCATTAACATTATGATAGAGTTCATTTACCATATAGTGGAGTTCATTTCTTCGTGTAATAGGGTTCACTAACTGCTTAGTTGTGTTTATTTACAATATAATAGAGTTCATTACTGTATATAGACTTCTTCTAAACTCTCCATCTTCACCTTTGGTATAAACTTTCCATCTTCACCTTTGAATCTATCAAAAGCTTCTAAACTCTTCTGGAACCAATTTGTTCATAATCATACAAAGGTAATAGTTTGTAGATAAGATGCTTAGGGTTGATGCTTGTACAAGTTTTTTATTGACTTTGATACTAAAGCTAAAAGTATTTATTTGTTTTCTTTCGGATATATGGATTCAGCAAAAAGAAGCAACATTATTCGCCAGACACATATAACGGACTTACCGAACACTATTTTCACGAACATCATAGCTAGATGTGTAACAAAAGGAATTAAGGAGATTTTCAGTGTCAGGCTCGTTTCAAAAGATTTTAAATAGCTATGCAATGAGGATGAAGTTCTAAGGAATATATCTATTGGTAATGTTCCATTTTATCCATATGCAAGAAATAATACTCTTTTCAACAATTTCCACAGAAGGTTATGCAATGCCGGTAATGTGGAAGCTCTATACCGATGTGGTATGAGAGAGCTTTTTGTGAATGAAAATCATGATGGTGGTTTGGAAATGCTACTAAGAGCTAGTAATGGTGAATGTTAAGAAGCTAAACTGCTATATGGATTTGTGCTAGTTTGTTTAGGAGATAACACAAGACAGAAAAGTTATCAAGTCCTAAGACCTCTACTACAGTCAATAGTTGCTGATACATTAACATACGTAGGAAACCTACTACACAGAATCTTTAATCACTAAGCTCATCTCAGTTAGCGAGGAGATAAGGAGTTGCTGATTCTAGAATAAACGTATGTTCGAGAAGGATGTATTTGCAATGGTGAATACCTAGAGATTCTCCCTTTCTTCGAAGGATTCGATGAAGGCATTGTTAAAACTATACAAGAAGCTTGTGAAGTATGCATTTGGCATTATGAATTCTCAAAAATATTTCCCAACCATTATTGGTTATCTTTTTTTCTCTAAATTCTCTATGTTGAGGTTATTTTGAATGTTGGAATTGTTAATGCATTTGAATGTTGGAACACTTTTTTAATGTATTGAATCATAATTAAGAGTTAACTCTACCATAAACAAGTATTCTACCATAACTAAATACAATACTCTACCACACAAGATTTAACTCTACCACAGAAAATTCTACCAATCGAAATACCATAGGTGATCTAACTCTACCACATAATAAATAACTCTACCAATCGAAATATCATAGGTGATCGAACTCTACCACAGAATAAATAACTCTACCACAGAAAGATCATAGGTGATCTAACTATACCACTGAAGAATTAACTCTACCAATCGAAAGACCATAGGTGATCTAACTCTACCAATTGAAAGACCATATGTGATCTAACTCTACCACTAGAAAAATTAATTGTAATAATCGAAAGACCATAGGCGATCTAACTCTACCACAGAATAAATAACTATACCACAACGATATTAACTCTAGTAAATAAGTATGAAGTCTTCTACAAGAGTTAACTCTACTATTCAATAATGAATGCTTTTACGACATGTACAGGAATTATGACCTAGTTGCTTACATTTAGAACAAGCTGAAACTTTTCTTGGACGTTTAGCAGGTTGTGAACACTCGAACCAGCTCTTTATTCGCGATTTCTTTGACCTCCCTGGTTGTCGTACGTGTGGTGGATTACACACCTTAGGGCTCACATCCAACGGAACGG
>JAKUCM010009506.1:0-17115 GCA_023374145.1 Lepidium sativum | reverse complement strand
CCTTTTTATGTGTAACTGTATTCTCTTTATATTCAAATGAATACAAGTAATTTTCTGACGGACACAGATTCATCTTTCAAATATGATATTCATCTATTACTCTCATACCATACCATGAAAGATATTAAAAGATGAATATGTCTCATGGTTGTTGCTGCTGCTGCTCTCGTAGCATACGGTGTATCAAACATCAAATGGCATAGACCATTTATCCTCGATTTAGAAGAAAGTAACTATGATGCGTGGAGTGAACTCTTCCAAACCTCACTGCCTCAGCTATGAAGTCCTATGTCACATAGACGAGACATGCAAAAACATGACGGTATCGTTAAACTTTGGTTATATGGAACTCTCACACCAAAACGGGTCCAAAGCTCTTTTGTGACAGAATCAACAACTAGAGCAATTTGGCTTCGCCTTGAACACAAATTCCGCAACAAAGATGCTTGTGCCTTAGTTTCGCGAAATGAAGAAGATTGCTGATTCTCTGGCCAATGTCAGCGCCCCTGTGACAAAACATTGGTGATGTACGTTCCGTATGGTCTCAATGCCAAGTTCGACAACATCATCAACGTCATCAAACATTGCCAACCCTTCTTAACTTTCAACGATGCAGCTGATATCCTACATAATGAGGAAGGCCGCTTAAAATGACTAGTAAAGCCAAATTCGAAGCACAATGATCATTCCTCTTCGTTAATTGTTTTCACTGTAAGCGAAGCTCAACCAGTCACAACTCGCAATGACAATGAGAGTCAATAGCAGTACAACAACAGAGGCATGGGATGAAGAAAGAACAGGAACAGAGGAAAAGGAAGAAACAATTCTTCACAAACTTAATATCCACCTTCTCTTTTTCTGAATTGGAGCACTCCATTTTGGCTTAATCCATACCAAATGTGGGGCAATATGTGGCACTTTCCGCAGCCGAATATGCAACAGAATGCTCAGCCATCGGGACTGCTTGGTCCTCATCCAAACTTTAGTCCCAATTCGAACAATGGTGCAAATCATATGATCCACTGCGAAGGAGTATTAAAATATAATAAATATTTGTTCAATTTGTTAGACCACCATTATCAAGAGTTTCTTAAGGGTTTCTTAACTTATTTTATTATTAAAAATTTAAGAAACTCTTAAAAAATCTTATGAAAGTTCCTTATTTAAAAAACTCTTTAATGAGTTTCTTAACTTATTTTATTATTTTATTATTAAAATACATTTCTTAAATCACTTTTTCTCATATATAATTATTTAATAATATTTAAGAAAACCTCTGATAAGAACTCTCCAATAATGTTGCTCTTAGTTTGTTGTATCGGTTTCTTATTCTTTAGGCTTATTCTTTTTATGTGTAATTGTATTCTCTTTATATTCAAATGAATACAAGTAATCTCCTGAGGAAAATAGATTCATCTTTCAATATCTTTCATAGTGCCCAGATCAAAGAGTCATTTGTATCTCACAATGTAACACTAAAGTAGACATCGAGAAGTTGAGGAGCAATCTTAAGTGTCTGCTTCATTCTATCTGATCGAGGACCACTAGCAGCAGCTTGGAATGCTGCATTCAAATCAGGAGAAGGGCGGTGTCTTTCAGCTAAACCATCATTTTCATCCTTCAAAAGCTCCAGAAACAGAGGATCAGCTACATCTATTTCAGATTCAGAGTCATCTCCTTTTTCTCCTATGGTTGAACCAGTATAAGCTTCATCCATAAGGGCAAGAAGCATCTCTGGAGCTGCACTCTTTTGGATTGTAGCAATGCTACCTCCAACCCTTGATCCTGACCCTGAGATTCTTTCCACTTTTTTCTGAAGCCACAACTAACATTGGCAAGTCTATAATAAATGGAAAGAGAGGAAGAAACGATCAGGTGATATCAATCCAGGAAATATGATCAGAAAGGACTTCTCCAACTTCTCCCAATTCCAAGCAATGAGCTTAAGTAACAATGGAAAAAAACTGAGGGAGTAAGTTTGGCAAAGACGTAAAGAGTTTTCTTTTGTTCTCAATAAGGAACTCACAAGTTGCCTATGCAACAGCAGAATCTGAGAACTCACGGCTAAGGCACGAGCGGAAGAATGTCCTCAAACTTGGGTCAGCATCGTGCAGAACCATATCCCCAAAATCGATAAAAAAACTGAAGAATGACTAACAATAGAAGAGCTTTGGTAGTTCCGGAATTGGATTGAGACAAGGAAGCAACCGAACGTTGGAAGACTTTATTGATTTGCGGTTAAAGTCTAGCCACAAGATCATCTGAATTCTCCAATTTGCAGAATCCATGTAACTTCTTCACTGCGTGTAGTATAGATGGATCTGAAGCGGGATCCCTTGAATCCCTCGCGCTATTGCTTAGGATTCTGAAATAAAAAAATTCCAGTCTCCTTATGTTCTCTAATGATTAACAGGAAAAGTGTGGTGAAAGAAGAAATGCAAGCTATGGATTTCGTTTTGAATGCTTCGAAGACTCTGATGAAAGAAAGGAAAATCGTATTAGATCATAGAAGAAGCGAATGATGAAATCAGAGACGAAGAGAAAGGAAGAAGCCGAGAGAAAGAAGAAGAATTTGATGGGCCTCTATATGGGTCTGTTAGTGGACAATTGAAGTGTATGGGCCTCTATATGGATCTTTTAGTGAACAATCGAGGTGGAATTACTAATCTGGTCATTATATGGACCTTTTAGTTAGGTTATACCGAGATCCAAAAACCTAAAACTGACCTGAAAAAAGAACATGAACCTAAATTCGAATCAGAAATGCCTAATTACCTGGAGTATCAGATTTGAACCTAAACTAAGAAGAATAAATACCCAAAAATCCGAATTTTTAATATTTTACGGTATTTTTAGAATATTTTATTAATATTTTACAAGTATTTTTGGTGTTTTAATATATATTCAAATATTTTTTGAATATTAGGATTTAAAGGTTTTTTCATTATTTTGATATTTGGGTAATTTTTTTGTCTTTTAAAAATGGATTCAAACTTGAATAGAATCAATCTAAAATCAAACCAAAATAAATTTTATACGGGTATAAAAAGTTTGGACCCGAACCCGACAAACCGCATGCACGAGGTTAGTTGGTGTGAACTTATGAAACAAGTGGAGGAGTAATTAATAACCAGCAATTGATTTGTTCCAAGAAACGTGGAAGACTCAAGATCTTAATTACGATCTTTCTATCAATTGTATAGTCTTCGTGTAATATGGTTTAGCATACTCGGTTCACTTGTGAATTGATTTATTGGTTTATTATGGTTTAGTTAATTGTATATATACCATATGTAATATTTCATTCATGAATAGGAAGAATAGAAAACATTTTCACATATTATGTTTTACTAATATGGTATAAGAGCATTTCCGCAACAAACTTTCAAATTTTTCTGTGACATTCTTCTTCATTTCTCTTTGATTTCTTCTATTTCTCATTTGATTTCACCGATTAAACAGTTCTCTGGGTGAAGATTGATACTCGACGACCTCATTTGAACTGAAATGGTGAAGTGATTGGGAAAACAGAAGAATCGGAGCTCAACAACGGAAGATCAAGCCTCTGCAGCTCGATCCAAGATAGATCTACCAGATCTTGTTGATTTTGATGCAGATCTTGAGAAATCTCCTCAGAACCGCGACTACCCTGGCCGAGCTCTGATGGTGATGGAATCTTATGACAGCGTTCATAGCCCTTTTTTCCTTCACTCTTCGGATTACCCAGGTTCAGTCATTGTTTCTCATACTCTTAATGGTACGAATTACAACAGTTGGGCTATAGCTATGCGGATTAGTCTTGATGCGAAGAACAAGTTAAGTTTCGTTGATGGCTCTCTTCCTAGACCAGCTGATGATGATCATTTGTTTAAAATCTGGTTAAGTCGTGGATTTTGAATGTTGTGAATCAAGAGATTTATGATAGTATCTTATACTATGAGGATGCAGCTGAGATGTGGGATGATTTGTTTCGAATATTCAAGGTGTATAATCTTCCCCGCAAGTATCAGCTTGAACAAGCCGTCATGTCTCTCAAGCAAGGACAGCTTGACTTATCTACTTATTTCACGAAGAAGAAAACCTTATGGGAACAACTGGCTAATACTAAAGCTAGATCAGTGAAGAAGTGTGACTGTGAGCAGGTTAAGGAATTACTTGAAGAGTCTGAGACGAGCAAGATCATTCAATTCCTTATGGGACTGAATGATAGTTTTAATAATATTCAAGGTCAGATTTTGAATATGAAGCCTAGACCTGGACTGAATGACATCTATAATATGCTAGATCAGGAAGAAAGTCAACAATTGGTTGGTGTTACGAAGGCTGTTGTAAACCCCACCTCATTTCAGGTTCAATCTGCTACTCCAGATAATAGTCAGATTTTGCTTGCGTAGGGGAATTTTCAGAAGCCTAAGTGTTCTCACTGTCATCGTATTGGACACACTGTTGATAAATGCTACAAGATTCACAGTTATCCGCTTGGGTCACCCTACGAATAAGAAGGTACCTAAGCCGATTGCTAGTACGAGCCTTGTCACTGCAGTTTCATCGTGTGCTTCTTCCACTCCAAAGGTGACTTCTTCTGAGTTGGATGACACTATGTCTACAACACAGGTTCAGCATGTGATTGCCTACTTAAGTACTAAGCTTCAGGCTTCTACTTCTCAGAACGCCAAGCTCCAAGCTCCTAGTCCGGTATCTGAAAGGAATTCTGCCTTGTCTTCAAATTTTGTGCCGAATATCTCACAAATATCTGGTACTTTCTTTTCTTTTAAAACCTCCTATTATGATGTGTTGACTTCTTCTATATCTCCAGAAACTGCGTTGTCTCCTAGTGATTGGATTATAGATTCAGGAGCTAGTCACCATGTTACTCATGATAGGACCTTATTCTTAGAATATAAACCCTTAGATAACGTATCCGTAACCTTACCCAATGGTATTACAGTAAAGATAGAGGGAGCTGGTTACATTAAGTTGACTGATGCTATATTTCTTTACAATGTTATGTTCATTCCTGATTTCAAGTTTAATTTGTTGAGTGTCAGTGTTTTAACTAAAACTTTGCATACTGAAATTAGTTTTACTGCAACACAATGTTTTATTGAGGATCTTTCACAGGAGTCAATGATTGGTCAAGGTAGAGAGGTCACAAATCTTTATGTGCTGAGTCTTCCTAGCTTGCTTAGTTCTTTGTCTTTCAAGGTATGTCTTTGGTCTGTGCTAGCTTGCATGTTGATTATGCAGTTTGGCATAAGAGGTTAGGTCATCCTTCTATGAATAAGATTGATATACTTTCTGATGTTCTTGTTTTACCAAAACAGAAAAATCATAAAACATATGGACCTTGTCATGTTTGTCATTTGTCTAAACAAAAGCGTTTACCATTTTCTACTCGTCACAACATATGCACTAAGTCCTTTTAATTGGTTCATATTGATACTTGGGGTCCATTTTCAGTACCAATTGTTGATGGATTCAAGTATTTCTTGACAATTGTAGATGATTTTAGCAGGGCAACTTGGGTTTATTTACTTAAACAAAAATCGGATGTTTTAACAGTATTTCCAGGTTTTATTCAAATGATTGAAACACAGTTTAATACTAAAGTTTGTTCTGTCAGGTCAGACAATGCTCATGAATTAAAATTTAATGATTTATATTTAGCAAAAGGCATTAAAGCATATCATTCTTGTCCTGAAACTCCTGAGCAGAATTCTGTAGTAGAAAGAAAGCATCAACATCTTCTTAATGTGGCTAGAGCCTTACTATTTCAATCTGGTTTACCATTGGAATACTGGGGGGGGGGGGGGGGAGTGTGTCTTGACTGCCGTGTTCCTTATTAATAGGTTGCCCTCTTTAGTCATCGACAATAAAACTCCTTATGAGAAACTTACATCTAAGGCTCCTGAATATCAAGCTTTGAAAACCTATGGGTGTCTTTGTTATAGTTCAACATCTCCCAGCCATAGGAATAAGTTTGAACCTAGAGCCAAAGCATGTATTTTCATAGGATACCCTTCAGGTTTTAAAGGATACAAACTACTAGATATTGAGACACACTCAGTTTCTGTTTCTAGACATGTCATTTTCTATGAAGATATTTTTCTCTTTGTATCTTCTAATATCACAGATGATACAAGGACATTCTTTCCTCATCTTCATAAACCTACCCTATTGATGAACATTTGCCTCTTATGCAATTATCTTCTGATGCTCCTCCACATTTGGATGAGTCATCTTCCAAGGTTTCTGTTTCTTCTGAACTTAAACCTTCTTGGCAAAGGAAATTGCCATCCCACTTGCAGGATGTTCATTGCGATAATAATAATAATACTACTAATCGTAAGATAACTTCCCCATATCCTTTACCAAAATATATTTCTTATTCCTATTTATCTGAGCCTTTCGGTGCTTTTATTAATATTATCACTCAAACAAAATTACCACAAACATTTTTAGAGGCAAAGAAAGATAAGGTATGGCTTGATGCCATGGGTTTGGAAATTGGTGCTTTTGTGAGGACATATACTTGGACTATTACTGAATTACCACCTGGTAAAGTGGCAATAGGCTTTAAATGAGTGTTTGCTATCAAGTTTCTTGCAGATGGTAGTATTGAAAGGCATAAATCACGTTTAGTTGCAAAAGGGTATACACAACGAGAAGGCATCGATTTTATTGATACCTACTCTCCTGTTGTTAAGATGGCTACAATGAAGATTTTGTTATCTTTTGCTCCTAAACTGAAATGGTCTCTTAGGCAGTTGGACATATCCAATGCTTTTCTAAATGGTGATCTTGAAGAGGAAATTTATATGAAGCTTCCACCAGGTTTCTCTGAGATTCAAGGGGAATCTGTTTCTTCTACAGCTGTTTGTCGTTTGCATAAATCAGTCTATGGATTGAAACAAGCATCTCGACAATGGTTTTTTAAATTTTCTGTCACCTTGACAGGTTTGGGATTTGAAAAGTGCTATGGTGATCATACCATGTTTGTCAAACTGTCTGATGGGAAGTTTTTGGTGGTTTTAGTATATGTTGATGATATTCTTATTGCAAGTACTTGTGATGATGTTGTGGTTGAATTGAAAGAATAGTTGATTGCAGCTTTCAAGCTTCGAGATCTTGGTGCTCCAAAGTTTTTCTTAGGCATTGAAATTGCTAGATCATCGGAGGGTATTTTTTTGACTCAACGGAAGTATGTATTAGACTTGTTGGCGTCTAATGGTTTCTCAGACTGTAAACCGGCTTCAGTACCTATGGAACCCAATCAGAAAATGTCTAAGGAAACTGGACTTGTCATGGTTCCAGATGAAGCTAAACATTACAGGAAACTGGTGGGCAAACTACAATATTTAACCATCACACGACCTGATATCTGTTTTGTTGTCTCTAAGTTGGCTCAATATTTTGCTGCTCCAAGTGACATACACCTTACTGTTGTTCATCGTGTTTTACGTTATTTGAAAGGAACAATTGGTCAAGGGATTTTCTATGGAACAAAACATAATTTTGATCTTCGTGGCTATACTGATTCTGATTGTGGTACATGTTTGGATTCTCGTCAATCTGTTACAGGGTATGCTATGTTTATTGGCAATTCTTTAGTCAATTGGAAATCCAAGAAGCAGGATACGGTGTCTTGCAGTTTTGCTGAAGCTGAATACAGGGCCATGTGTATGGCATTTAAGGAAATGATTTGGATTACTCAGGTAATGAGAGATCTCAAGATTCCTTTTACTCTTCCAGTTCATCTTTATTGTGACAATAAGGCTGCATTGCACATTGCAAGCAATCATGTGTTTCATGAAAGGATAAAACACATAGAGATAGATTGTCATAAGGTCGGAAAAAAGATTGAAGATGGGATGCTAAAGACCATGTATGTTCGGACTGGCGAACAACTAGCCGACGTGTTGACAAAGCCTCTCTTCCCAGCTCACTTTCAAAATTTAATCAGCAAGATGGGTATTCATAATATCTATGAACCTTCATCTTGAGGGAGAATATCAATTGTATAGTGTTCATTTAATATGGTTTAGCATACTCGATTCACTTGTGAATTGATTCTTTGGTTTACTATGGTTTAGTTAATTGTATATATACCATATGTAATACTTCATTAATGAATAAGAAAAATAGAAAACATTTTCACAGATTACGTTTTACTAATACTTTCATATTTAACGTGTCAACTTCTAATTCTTTTTTGCCTCTTTAGTAATTTCGAATTTGATGAATCTTAAACTGACGGCGTCATTCAATAAGGCGTGTAAAAGTTCGTTCACCTGTTTTGTACATAAACACATGCATATAGAGAGACATCTCTATCAAGGAAGATTGATCGGAGAAGGAGACTGAGAAGCCAACAAATACGACAACGTATTCATTCAAACTTGCACGCTATCGCCTGAATTATTCTCGTTTTCCTATGTAGATGCGTATCTATATACGAATTTAAGAACAGGAAAAGTTTGCTTTGATGCAAGGTTTTTTGTTAAAAATGTCGGTGCAAAGTGTATCTCC
Organism: Lepidium sativum; assembly: GCA_023374145.1. NCBI lineage: Eukaryota > Viridiplantae > Streptophyta > Magnoliopsida > Brassicales > Brassicaceae > Lepidium > Lepidium sativum. The sequence goes on along the minus strand of JAKUCM010009506.1, from coordinate 8,586 downwards.
GAAGATTCCGGTGGGATCGTCTTTGATATGTGCGATTGGAGGTTTTGTTGAGGAGAAACCAGTGGTTGGATCTTCGTCGCGTTGGGTTTCACGTCGATCTCCGGTTGCGTTTCTTCGTATTGGTAAAAGAGAGAAGAAACCAACTGTACGAGACGATGATGGTGTTTTGTTGAAGAGGGAAGGAAATTGGGTTTTGAAGATTTTGGAGGTTGGATCAATCTGGAAAGGGAAGAAACAACGATCAGAAGAAGAAGACAATGATTTATGTGAAGAATGCGATTTGTGCAGTGTCGATGATGAAGAAGAAACTGTGTTTGATAGAGAAGAGTTTTCACAGATGCTGAGAAAAATTCCTGTCGAAGACGCCCAGATGTTTGCCAAATTGTCCTTTTTGGGAAATTTAGCTTATGCAATCCCTAAAATCAAGGCGAGATTGAACTCAATACCTTAATTTTTGATGTGTTTTTGATTTGATTTGTTGTTTTATTGACACTGTTTTCGTTGTTACAGCCTGAGAATTTGTTGAAGTATCAGAATTTGAGATTTGTGACTTCCTCAATTGAGCAGAGGATGAGTCCTAAGGTTTCTTCTGACCAACAGGAGGAGAACAACAATGGCGACAAGGAGGAGGAGAAGAAGATGATTAATCCAGCTGTTGCTTACAGAATAGCTGCTTCTGCAGCATCTCGTCTCTTTTCTCAGTCAAAAACTGTGCTTCCTTTTGGATCCTCTAAACATCAAGAGAATGAAGCATCTCTAATGGCTACTGCCGATTCGGTTATAGCAGTTGTTGCAGCGAAAGAGTATGTTAAGCAGGCGGTTGCAGATGATCTGAAATCAAACTGTATACCACCTTGTGAATGGTTCATATGCGACGACGATAAATCTGGCACAAGGTTCTTCTTTATTCAGGTAATCTGCTTTTTGTGATTATTAATCTTTGATGGTCTGAAATTTGCCTGAAGATATAGCTGAATAAAGGAACTCGATACTTTACAGGGATCAGATTCATTGGCTTCATGGCAAGCTAATCTTTTGTTTGAGCCAGTTCCATTTGAAGAGCTTGATGTGCCAGTTCACAGAGGCATATACGAAGCTGCAAAAGGAATATACGAACAAATGTTACCTGAAGTTCACGCCCATCTCAATTCCCGTCGCAAGAACCGTGCTTTCCTCAGGTTCAGTGGACATTCTCTAGGTGGAAGCTTGTCACTACTGGTTAACCTCATGCTTTTGATCAGAGGCCAAGTCCCAGCTTCTTCTCTGCTTCCCGTGATCACTTTTGGTTCACCTTGCATCATGTGTGATGGCGATAAGCTTCTTCAGAAACTCGGATTGCCTCAGAGTCATCTTCTCGGGATCTCAATGCACAGAGATATTGTTCCTAGAGCTTTCTCCAGCAGTTACCCTAACCACGCCACGAAGCTTCTCAAGGCATTGAATGGAAACTTCCGAAACCATCCGTGTCTGAATAACCAGGTTAAAATATGTAAAACACATCTTAAGCTGTTTGCTTTAGATCAATGTTTCTTGGCTTACATTATTTACCTCTCTTTTTTTTTTTTTACCTGCAGAATCTATTGTACTCTCCAATGGGCAAGCTTCTAATTCTGCAACCATCCGAGAGATTCTCTCCGCGACACCCTCTGCTTCCTAACGAAAGTGGTCTCTATCTCTTAACCGATGAAACAAAAAAAAAACTAAGAGCAGCAAAGAGAGTCTTCTTTAACTCACCACACCCCCTAGAGATTCTCAGTGATCGTTGTTCTTACGGGTCAGAAGGAAAAATCAAAAGAGACCATGACATGAGCTCTTACCTGAAGGCCTTAAGGCATGTGATCCGGGAGGATCTTAAGCAGATAAAAGCTGAACGGGATCAATGGCTGGGAAAGTTCTTTCTTATAAACATTTTATGTACAGGGAGAGATTCATTGAAACACATAACTAGATTTGTCGCATCAAGGAGTAGTCAAATAGTAATCTTCTTTCTCCCAATTAGAAAGTTACTTATGAGTGTCTATGGTGTAATGTTTCACCATTCACAATCACATTTTCGTTTCTTCAAGTGAAACTTAGGAAATAGAATCTATCACACAACAATTATTTTCAGAAAGGACATGAACTATCTTGTACATGAGAAAAACGAACATAGTCACAAATTCTGCCATGATTCCACTGAAACCGGAGTCTCTTTTCCAACTGATATAATCTTACAATGGTGTTGGCAACGAAGTTTGCAATTATTCATGAAAGGGGCATAAAAGCTGAGACCTTTACTCAGGAGAGAAGTGGGTGTGAAGAAACTAGAGATTCATTTTCCCTGCTAGGTACCAAGAATGCATAGCAAGGCTACCAAACGAGAAAATGTTAGCTAGTGACGATAACCCATGAATCATTCCAAACTTCTTGTTCATAGCAGCTAGCTTTGGGATAGTCTTTGCCTTTTCTCTGTTCTTAGACCATCCAACTTCATCTCCAATGTTGTTTTCTCGTTCTACTTTGTGTCTTTGCTTCATCATCTACATTATACCACAAGTAAGATCATTGGTTCTTAGTAATCTTGTACGTATTTAGAGCATTGGAGAAGGTGGTGGTTTAGTGTATGATCACTTACATCGATGGTCATTGGAGTGAAAACGAACAAATTGGTGAGATTGAAAGCAAAAGCTGATATGAGAAACCCTAGCTGATACTTCTCCACTGTAGAAGATGACTTCCATGGATGCAAATAACCAAAAGCAGATAGTGAAATTGCGCAGCAAGAACCAACTAAAGTGAAATAAGCTGGAAACATCTTGCTCTGAAGATTACCAAACTGATGCCTTGGCAAATTCCTAATCAATCAAACAAAGCAAATCACACGAAATCCAATTCTCAAAATCCAAAACGATGATCAAAATGAAATGAGAAATAGAGAGAGATAAGTACTTAAACATGATGATTCCTCCGATGAAAGTAGCCCAGAGAGAGCAGCTCCCCAAGCTGTAGCGAAGCTCAATAGATGAGCTAACTTCAGGAAGATCAAAACCGTCGCCGAATTTTCACCTTTCGATAGTGATCCAAATGTCTCCGGCGAGAATACAACTCCTACGGCTAAAAACGCCACCGCTGATAGAAATCTAGTAAGCCAACCCATCGCTGATAAAGTTTTCCGATCACTCTTTCACGAATTTTGTTAGCTGAGACTAGAAAACACGACACGTTTCGTGAACGTCTAATTTTGAAGAGTTTAGGTAGGTAGTAGCTACGGAAATGACTATAGTACCCCTTGACTTATATCACAAAGTCCACCAAACCCACGTGCCATATATGGGCCCATACTCTTGTTACATCATCGCTTTGTTTATATAATGGGCCAGAAATTACTAAAGGCCCATAAATGTAGCATATCCATTCTTTCTTATCCAAATTAATTAATTAATAGAGAATAGAAGAGTTAAATCTACAGACATATAACCAGAGAATCAAATTTATGATTCAAAATACGAATCATATTAATCCAAAATACAGAAAACAAAATTCTAAATTTCTTGAATTTTTTTAAATATAGATAAGAAAGAATTGGTGATTCTTCTGATTTTGCTACGATTTTTATAAGAGGTATGTTATTGATTGCAAACTTCATTTCGAAAATATATTTCTAAATCATGCAAGTCATTATCTAAAATCCATACTTCAATCTCCAAACTTAGGGATGATAAACTTCTTCTAGTTTTACGTTTCTGATACATGCTCTTACCATTTCAAAGTATATGTGCCAAAAATATAATATACAAAAATGATTAAAGTTATAGTTAAATAAATATTCACATTTAAAATAGATATAGAAAAATTGAAACTGACAAATTCAACATCTTAGCTTGTAAGTTGGAAGTTGAAAGAGAATTCAGATCAGAAAAGCTGGATCTAGTTTGTGTCTTCCACAAAACATTGCTTAATTTTGTTGGCTCGAGATGGTGTACTTCTGACCAAAGTCGAGAGTACCTCACTGTCCTTAATGTTATTCTAATTATAATTATTTCATTAAAAGGATATTTTTGTAAAATAAAAGAAATAAAAAGCAGTAGAGATGATAGGGTCACGTGGATAAACACTGACATCATGATAGTCATATACCTGGCCACGACTAACATCCTTCTTTTTCTCTTTTTCCCATCATTTTACATTCTTTAATTACTATAACTCTTACCAAACCATTTTCTTTTTACAGATATTGTAGGATTTCTGTTTTCTTCAAGTCTATTTTTATTATTGAGATACTTTTATTCACCATAAAAAGTTTTATCATCAACTTCTAATTCTTGCTCTTTGGCGATCACTATTAGATGCTGGTTATATTTCTATTCTACGTTTGCTTTTTTATTTATATTCTGTATTATATTTTTGCTTATAACTATATAAATTTTCTTCTGAAAAAATAATACTATACATACGAGAGAGTGATACTGGCGTTAATCTGATAACTTGCGTAGTATTCCCTATGACAGATAATAATTGCATTGCAATATTTAAGATTTTTCTCTCTTTCCCGTATGATAAACAATTAATCGATGACTTACAATCGAATAAATGCATTTCATTTTTAAATGAATTTTGACTGATCCATCACCAATACCATAAACTAGCAGCCAAATAAGCTTTGTAGATAACGATTCCTCAGAATTTTAATTTTATTATGCTCTGACTCAGACTAATTTATTTATTTTAATCCAACAAATCTATGACTTTCTATAATTATTTAACTTTATTTTGATCGGGATAATTATTTAGCTTATAACAAGTCACATGTGTGCCACACTGACAAATTTTTTGGAATCATAATATTGTTTCACACTATTTTGATTTTTTTTAATTCGAGACTAAAGCATTATCTGTACATAACTAAAGACAAAGTTGTAAAAACTAAAAGGAAACGAATATATAAAAGTGAAATTCGAGAGTCGAATTAATTCTTACATTATACTATTTTTATTATACATTCATAAAACTTAATTTCTAACAAGTGAGAGCTTCGTATTTCATTGGAATCGGTTGGTTAAAACCGGCCCTAGATAGTAAACTCCCAACGGCGGCAAGATCTCGACAGAAAATTCCTTGATACGCATTTGAATTTCCCGGGCTAATTTCTACCAAACCGGTTATTTGATTTAAACCGGGTTTTTCAACCGGTTCATGTTCTTCAACCGTCTTTGTTGACATTTGAACCATCATCTTCTTCCTCTGTTCTTCCTCTATTATCGTTGCAGCCAAAACAGAGTAACCTCTCCGTATCAATCGATAAAGCAACAATGAAGACATCCTCGCTCTATCTTTAACAGAATCAATCTCGTTTTTGATTGAAGAAAATCACAGCGTTCGATAAATGCAAAAGCTTTATCAGGTTTATGCCTCAGACACAATAAGAGATTTGCTCGATCAAGCTCTGATCTCGTGCATCCTCTTCGAACTCCAATCAATCCGTAATAATCAACATTCCCAATTTCTCCATTCGCGATTTTCGCTTTCAAAATCTTCGACTTCGTCGTTAATACGCACAATTTCCCCGGAATTTCTCTGTATTTCACATTGTGTCGTTTCCATGGCGGTCCAGGAAGTTTCCGATCTCGTAATATAGTGTTGTAGAGAATCTTCAAATGCTCTAAATCATGAAGCGAATCAGGTAAACATCGAACTGTTTCGAATAGCGAAGCTCTAGTCTCCAATGCGTGAATACTCGACGGCTCAAGAGCTAGGGTTTTGTTACAATCAGCAATCGCCTCCGCGATTTTTCCGGCGGATCGATAAGCGGCAGAACGGTGCATATAACAATCGGCGAGGAATCCTTGCGGCGCAGGACGACGACGACCGTCGATGATTTTGGAAAAGTGACGGATTGATTCAGAGAAATGCCCGGCGTCAAATGCGGCGAATCCGGCGGAACGACGACGGAGGAGGATTTTAGTGTGTGCGAGAAGGTTAGTGACAGTGTCGCATTCAGAGAATTTGCGTGGCTGATACGCAGAAGAAGATGATGAATTGGAGAGAAGGAGAGAGAAGCTATCTTCTGATAAGCTTACACTTTGACGGCGAGACTCGGCGGTTGTGAGACGTTTTCCGGTACGAAGAAGAATCATTGCGTCTTCCATTAATCCTAAATGGCAACAAGCTTGTCCCAATACAACATATCTGCAAAATTTCCAAAAAACAATATAATTAATCATTATATTCAAAATTGTTAATGCCTAAATTAACAATAACATAAACTTAATGAAAAGAAGCAAATGGCATCGAACGAAAAATGAGCTTAGTGAAAAGAAAAATACTAATCGCGAAACAGCCGATTTACAACGAAAAAATCGACTATTTAGCGATTACACTAAGGAGTCAACCTACAAAGGAAAAAAGAGATAATTAGAATCGAGAATAATTCGACTCTTTAGAGATTTAATTTCTTTATTATCTGAAAGCTTTTTGTTTTGTTAATTTAGGCATTAACTAAAAAATATATTCCAATCATTACCTCCATTGTTTTCTTTATCAGGGTTTTTTAAAATGCCTGCAATAATCTTCTTTTTCAAGTCAGAAACAGAGAAGCATTTGTCCCGACGAGGTGATGAGTCAGAGAGAAGTTTCCGTGAAAGCTGAGCAGAGGAAGAAGAGTAAGAGCTTTCAAATGAATTGGATCCATCTTCATCATTCACAACAAGCTTAAGACTTGGAATATAATCCTGAAGCATATCAACAACATCTTTGAAACGACGAAGAAAGAGCAAAGCTCTAGCTTTAAGTTCTAACACAGTTTCCGAATTTGGCGATATTGATAACGCTGCTTCTAATATAGGAATAGCTGAAGCGACGTCATTTTGCTCCTCACTCGCCATTAAAGACCTTGCATCCTTAATGTAGTTATTAACAATCTGAAAGGTAATAAAGGAATGGTTTTTTTAGTGTTTTGATCGATACCCATTGTAAAAAATAATCGAGAAATTGAAGAAAGTTTAATGATTTGAATGTTTTATTTACCTTCTTACGAGTAAACCACCAATGCTTCTTGTCACCATTAAGGACTATATAAACCACCATTGTTGCAGATTTAAGTTTGACTCTTTCCCCAAAATTCTTTGCTTCTTCTTCTTCTCTAAGATTTGAGAAAAGAGAGACAAGTACGTATAAAGAAATACAGAGGAAAAGATTGAGAGAGAGAGCAATGACAGCTTTGACCTATAAGGAAGTTTTGATCCTTAAATAAGTAGCTGTTACTATTTCTTCTTTACATGTGTATATATTTTATTTATTCTCTAAGTTTCAGCTAGAAATACATTTGTCAATCTCTTCTATAATTCAAAAAAAAAAGTTTTCTTTAATTACTCTAATCTCATTAGGTAATCTCGTGTGTATCTCAATCATATCTTGTGTAATTACTCTTAACCTTATTATATGAAATGTACAATCTCTTCATCGATTATACCTTCTTTACTTGATTCTATATTCTCTTTTCTCCCTTATCTACTTAGGCAAGTTTTATGACTAAAAATTCTACTAATTTCTGTTATAGTCTCAAATCTAACATTTAAAACACCAAACAATGAGTCTGATTGGTTAGGACGGTAGATTTAAATTTTTTGTTGTACGATTTAGGCTGTAGATTTTTTTATGGGTATTTTTGAATGTAAATGTTTTTGTTGGAAGATTTTATTTTTGTAAAGTTTATAAATTTTGACTTTGCACATCCAAAAGCATTCAACAAAAATTCGCTTTTTAAAATAAGGAAAGCCAAAAATAATTTTAGAGTACAAATTAGTAATTTAAGTGTTCTATATTATTTTTATTGTCTAGAACAACAAAATCAATTATCAATCAAATCCAATATCACGTGAAAATAACACGAATTAGTCAATGACATTTCTCCTGTAGTTTCTACCTGTTTGCATATTTAAACCCATAGTAAAAGAAAAGAAAGAAAAAACTTTGTAATGTATATACATCATAGTAATTTGTCATATTCTGAAATTGTCATAGTATGACGAATGATTGCACTGTATCTTTACCCATCTCTCGAGTAATCATGTTCAATTATTTTTTACTATAAACTTCAAGTTTTATTTTCTTCACTAGATTCTCTGAGTATTATTATTTGCCAAAAATGAAATTTTGAGAATGGAGCTCTAATATTGATCATAATGAGATGTTGGGCATGTCTAGAATTTAATACTAGTGTATATGTTAAAGTTTTTCATGAATTATAAACGTATATCCTCGATACATGGAATGTCTTGTGATTAATGTTATTTTAGTGAGCATGCTATTTTTGCAAATCATGTAGGTTTTTGTACGGTCTTAAGAGCAACATTATTGGAGACTTCTTATTAGAGTTTCTTAAATATTATTAAATGATTATATATAAGAAAAAAATGAGTTAAAAATATACTTTAATAATAAAATAAGCTAAGAAACTCATTAAAGAGTTTTTTAAATAAGAAACTTTCATATGATTTCTTAAGAGTTTCTTAAATTTTTAATAATAAAATAAGTTAAAAATCCCTTAAGAAACTCTTGATAATGGTGACCTAAGAGCTATTGCAATATCATCATGTATGTAACAGGATA
>JAKUCM010009505.1:0-16080 GCA_023374145.1 Lepidium sativum | reverse complement strand
TAAAAGACGATGTCATACTAATATTCATAATTCTAACAAAAAAGTCTTAAAATACTGTTAAGTTAATCACTATTATTATGTGATTTTCTCTAATTCTTTAGACAAATAGTCAAGAATAGTAGCTTTGAAAACGGAAGTGAATTACATAAATATAATATATACACATATGACAATTGTAGATATATATATATATATATGAAGAATTAGATGTCAAATTGTGCATGAACACAGAGCGTGCCAACAATCCATATGATCAATGATGCATGGTCAACAAACTGGTCAACGGACATGATACTTCCCATTCTCGTGTTCTCTTATCCATAGGCATGTTTGTGCGAGACTCACTCCGTCAAACTTAACTAAGCGGATTTCATATTCATGTCCCTCTTGTTATGACTTTTAGTGTTAACATTATAAGGACCCAAAAAATAAACTATCATCTCGACTTGAAGTGTTTTTATTTGGGTTAAATTGTAAATATCATAGAAAAATAAAAATGTTAAGAGTCTGAAAACACCTCTCCAATAGTCTAATATGTATAAGATTATAGACGAGTGTATACGTAGAGACCGATTTGAAAGGGAATTTTAAAGAGCTAAAGCTTCAGCTATAGGGTGACAAATTGTTTACATGCAAAATAGGTATATGCATGAAGCTTGATGTAAAGATCCATTCCATTCCACACTTCTTAAATGAGAACGCCTATATATGTGTTGCATCCACATAGCATTGTTGAAAAATATTGTTGAAATTCATGATTCTCGCAAAATACGAGTAATTTACAACACATGTACCTAACCATAAATATCTAATTTGAAATTTCGTCCTTAAACAGTTGTAAACTATTTAGTCATAAAATAGTTGCAAAGTAGAGACGTTTTAACAACCTAATTTAGAATTTTATTTAAACCTTTTATGTAACACAAAAAACGTGTTTACTTAATTTCATATTCGTTTTTAATTCGATGTAAAATATAGAGGTCGTAAAAGAGTTGCAATTTAGGGACTAATTAACAACGAAATGTATTAGAAATGACAAAGCGTTATCAAAACATCGTAAAGTCTCAACTTGTTTACAACGAAAGTTTTCATTGTCTCTTTACAACTCCTTTACGATGAAATCTCAAAACGTCGTAAAGGAGTTGCAAAAACCTCCCACTTTTACAACGTCCCAAAAACGTTGTAAAATTTGGTCCCTAAACTAATGTTCTCTTGTAGCGAACATCTTTCAGAATTGTTAGTTCAAAATACAACTCATCTCATATAACATCTCAATGATTTCCATGTTTTGAAAATACTTCAAGATTGGTACAAAATGTCTTCAAGTTATCATCACTTGCTGACTTCAGTTTCTCAAATAAGAAACCAAAGGTTTATTCGTACTTTTGAAATTGCTCAAACCTTGTCTTAAGAGAATAGAGAGCTTGATCCATGACTTGGTTGAAATAATTTATTCTAAAGCTTTTTTCTAGAGATAAATTCACACTTTCATCAACTATCTCTCATTCTTCACCAATTTTTCTTTTTCTTTTGATAACATGTTTTCCTTTGTTGAAAATATGGCTTCAATTTCCATAGACTCTACAATTACTTTAGCATCTGATTTCGCACTCTCAAAACCACTATTTCTATAATCTTGGAAAAAAAAAAACAAGTCTCTTTAACTGGGAAAATGCAACTTCAATGTTCATGTCTTCTGACTGCAAACTCTTGCTTACAGTGTTGACTGCAAAGAGAACTTTGTACCAAATTACCATAGAGAGTAAAAATTCATAATTTCCAATCTCATGTGTTTCACTTCTCGCAAGACACTCACCATCACTTGTCGTACATACAACATATCTTTACAATAAATTTAAAAAGAAAAATTTCCATTATTCACCATCAAGACTTGAACCATGACATTACAATTAAATTAAAATATCTTAACTATTTTGCTAGTTTAGATTTTCGATATTAAGGGGTCCTATAAATTTATATATATTAGGGGCCCTAGGCAAATGCCTTTTTTGTTAAAAATCTAGCTAAAAGCCCTAAAGCTTTACTATACTATCCTTGCTAAGTCCATATGCTAATTTTCTTAATAATTATAAGAAGAAAAATGTGTTTTGTGGGCGAGAGAAGGGAGACGAAAATGACCTTTTGAGAACTACTTTTTTGGTGTATACACACAAATTTATGTTGATGCCAACTGTTATACTTCAATAAATTGATAAGAACACATACCAAACTGTATTCAAAAAGTCAAACCCTACCAAAATCTTAGAATGTTACGGGTGCTGTTATAAAGCCACTCGTTAATTAGAAGAATTTAGTTATCATTCACCCCCTCTTCAAATTGAATTTAACAAATTATATCCACATATACATTATTTCTAACACTTAGGATCTCATAGAATTTTACTATACTATAAATGAAAAATGTATTCAACATATTAGCTAATAAGTGTGTGACTCTAAATCTTTCTAACAAAATATGTCTGAATTTTGTTTAAAACAATTAATTGAATCAACAAGTCCCCATCCATAGTCTGAAAAGTTTATATCCTAAAATCTCTTTTTAATCTACTACTAGGATTATACTCACACTATAGCATGAGATTTGATTATTTTTTTAAGTCCGTGTTTATTTGGGTTCTTAGAGCCGTGTTTATATTATGAATGTTGTTTTTGAGATATTGTTTTAGAAGTTTGATATCCAAACAAAAATCAACCGGAATTAGAGGTACCTAACCCGAAAAAATAACCTCAACAGATCCTAAATCTAGGTATTTGAAAAATCTGAACCAAATCAAGAACTGAATCTATAAATCTATTAAATCTTCTTAATTTTCAAATTTTATATAAAAATATCCAAACCGAACTTTGTCCGAAAAAAATATAGATCTTAAATCAAAAGAACCAAAATCCCGTATTAAATGAATCGAAGTCGACAAAATTCCAAAATGAGTCCTAAGTATATGTACCCAGAAAACTGAATCCAACCCCAAACCAGAACAGAATCAATAACTGAATTTGTATCCGATATACTTTTATTAAATTTTACCTTTTTAGAGTTTTTTATAAAAAAATTTATTAATTTTAGATGTTTATATAAAAATTCAAAACAAAACTCGCGCGAATTATTTTTTTATACCGTGTTCATATAAGTTTTTAAACCCGTGTTGAAAAATTGGAATATTGTTTTAGAGGCCTAAAACCCGAACCAGAATCAATAGAATTGAACCTTAATTGAGTTTGGTAAAATATTTAAATGGGTCTTAAATCTATTCCGGTATAACTAAAGACATTAATGTCGATTAAGAGAAATACACAGAACAATGAACGAAAAATCTTCTAAAACATCAAAAACATTCGGGAAAAGATGATGATCTCAAATAGAATGTGAACTAACTTGTTTTATCTAAATTTACAAGAAGAATAAAATGTCGGTGTCTTGGAGATGAACCAAAATAAGAACAAACTACTAGTAAGATTTAGATAAAGAATGAAAAATCAAACACGAAGATGCAAGGTTAAGCAATAAACACATTCCTAGTACATGGATCACAAATCTCGATTAACCTACTCTCACTTCACTAATTATTCAATCACACTAAACTATTATTTCTATCCAAACATCAACTTTTCTAGGAAAGAAAAGTTCATTAAAGGTTTTCAAAAGTTTTATCAAACACTTTTCAGGTAAGAAAAACTTTAATATCTATACTTGATTGATAAAGTCAAATCTAGAATTAGAAGCAACATAAATGAAGGAAAATCTACCATCTAAACATCAGAAAGATACAACAAATTGGAAATAAACCGAGAAGAAAAGAAGAGAAATCAACAAATGTCTCAAAATTCTCTATATTTTCTTTTAGCATACTCTCAAATGGCTAAAATTTAGATTTTAAAAGTTTAGAGCGAAACATGATCGACCGGGAGCAAACCAAATTGGATCCAACTAAGAAAACAAGTTTGTGTCGATTTCATCGACCTATTCCATCGACATGTTGGTGGATGACATCGCCTATAGGAGTTGCAAAGGCTTGTCTTGATTTTATCAACCTTTTGGTAGATACCATTGTCTGGAAGAGTTGCAAAGGCTCGTATCAATTTTATCGACCTATTCCTAGATCAATGGTCGAGAGAATTCGCCAGAGAGGTTTTATTTGTGCTTGGCATCGATCTAATCTATTGACTATGTGGTCGATAGAACCTTCCAGAGAATTTTTAGGCTTGATTAGATACATTCATTCTCCAAAAACTCTATTTCCTTGCTTGTTATATCATCCTCGAATCACCCAATCCCCAAGAAAGATTCCCATGCAACTTAAACTATTTAGACTTTAAAATGCAAAAGATGCAAAACAGTAGACTAAAAGAAGAACGAATGAATGCTAAAAAATGTCAAACGGTTCAAAATGTTACTGAAATTTAAGTCTATAAACACATATATCATAAAACCATTAAACAGAAATATGTATAATATTGGGTAAATGTTTGTTGTATTGATAAAGAAGAATTAAATCTCAACATATAAAAGCAAGCAGGAGCCGAAGTCTTCCTGCTGCTACAATAATAAAAAAATTCTTTTTAAACTTTTTTGCATAAAACTAAAAGGATACCATCAAATTTATTTACTCGGATAGGTTGTTCTATGTTATTTCTTTTGATATTAAATATGTTCATGAACACCTTTTCTTCTATATCAAATATATATAATTAGAACGAGCATAAAGAATAGATGGATGTTTAATTGATTTTTAAAAAAATCTGTAACTTATTTTTACCGCTAAAAAAAATTTCTTTTCTTTTAAAGTCAATTGATTTCAAAATACTTCCATAGGTAACTTCAAGATTTCTATGTGCTTTTGACTCTCTTTTGTTCAAAACAAACATATTTTTCGAATAAGATTTCAGTATTACTTTATCAGAAAAAAAATTTCAATATTAGCCTAAGTACTCAACCCAGCAGAATTTTATTGAATGCATTCAATATAATTACATGAAATTTTTATAATTTTATGCTTTACTTAGTTGTGTCGATATTCTCTTATTATTTACATTTGCACATTTCAGATATTTTCCTAAAGGGTTTCTTTTGCTATATAAATGTGTCACATATAGATGAAGCATGTAACTTTGTATATGTGACATAATTGCTTACTTAAAATACATTACCAGTTTTACTTATTATTACTATCATCCGAGCTCTAGTACACAATATTATCATAATTAAAACCAAAAAAATATTATCAACTACATGAGTTGGTAGGCAAATAATACAAGCACAATAACGGTTATTAATAACATAATAACAATAACAGTTACCGTAAAATCCAAGCAAACTTACAAAATTTAAGCAAATCATATTATATATTCTTACTGACTGTGACTTTGAGACCATGCTTCATACGGAGAATGATAGAAGTAATTGGTTCGGCCCTGTGACCTTCAACGATTTTAAAGTCATAGTTTCGTATGATGTTTACAGCTAATATCTTCATTTGCATGATAGCCAAATGCTTACCCAAACATGTTCGTGGACCGGCACTAAAAGCCACGAACTTGTGTGAAGGTTCATGTCTAATCTCGCCTTTGTCTGAGATCCATCTCTCTGGTTTGAACTCTGATGCGTCTTCTCCCCAAACAGATCTCATTCTTCCCAATGCGTACAAAGATATTATTATTTTTGAATGTGCTTCAACTTTGTGTCCGCTTGGAAGCACATCGGACTTTGAAGGTGACTTGTGATTTAAGGGAACTGGTGGGTGGAGTCTCAGAGTTTCGAACAGTGCAGCATGTAGATACACGAGCTTCTCTAGATCTGTAGAATCAGACTTTGTCTTGATCTCATGTCGGATCTTCGCCATTACTTGGGGATGCTTAGAAAGAAGCCAAAAGAACCAAGTGAGAGCTGAGCTTGTGGTATCTCTTCCTGCTAACATTAGACTTACAATAACATCTCTCAAAAACTTATCGTTTCTCGGTTTCAAGAGCTTGTATTTGGTCGTGTCCACATTCATATAATATGCCAAAATGTCCATTTGTGGCTCTCCATCTTCGTGGTTTATCTTCTCTCTTCGTGAAGATACAATCTCGGCAAACATTCGATTGGCAACGGCCAATGAAGTTTTCAACTTCCTTTCGAGACCAATCCCAATCCAGTTTTGAAGCTTCCACAACATCATTGGTTTGAAATGTCTATGGAGGATTGCTTCTTCACCAACATCTGCAGCTTCACCAAGCTCAACTTCCGGCATTGTAATGGATAGAGACATTGGATCAAAACCAGTAATTAAAATCGAAGAAGTATCAAACATGAATCTCTGCAACATATCTTGTAAGTCTATGATGATGCTTTGCTCAGAAGCGTTATCAAGATAAGGAAAAATACCCTTCTCTAACTTACTTATATTGGTACTCACTAAGAGCTCAATGAAATTTTGATTGTGAAAAATGGTGTGATTTGACTTCCTCAGATCCTCCCACAATGCCGAATCAGCGGCTAGAATTCCATCTCCCAGTACGTCAAAGATCTTCCTGAATTCAACACCTTTAGGGTAGTTCTGAAAGTTTGTACTCTGAATGTGATGGACGTTCCTTGGATCAGCCGTGAATAACAAGTTTGGTCCAAGAAACCAGACCCCTTTAAAAGCAAAGGTAAGATCGCTCGCCTCAAGAGCCTCAACGGTCCAATCGAATATTCGAGGGACTTGGAAGAGAATACCTGGAACCATACCAAGGAAAGGCCAGTTCTTGAACAAAGGGCTTCCGAGAGATTTCTTGTGGAGGAAGAAATATTGGAACACATAGAAACAAAGGAATGCTATTATAGTTTCAAATAAGCTTATCATCTTTATCATTCTTATGCAAAGGCTCTATGCTTTTAGAAATAAAGAAGAATCTGAATAAAACGTTTTCCAAGATAATCTTTATATATAGATACATGTGATTGACCTTATAGTATAGTGTCATAACTCAACAAACCAAACCGAAATGCACGATTTTCATTTGGTTCTTAGGTAAAAACTAAAGGTTTCAATGCAGCATCTAAATCGGTGGATTATGCTTAAATCGTTCTACCATGAAATTAACGTTATATATTTTACATCTAAACAAAAAGCAGATTTTGCAGGTTAGTCCGTTATAGACAACGAACTATTGTATATTTGGCCATAGTAAGAAGATTTGACCGTAAACACATAGAAGGCTACACACATAATTTATATCTCAAAATAAGTAAATAAATCATAATTTCGGATAGTATATTAACAGAAACATAATCGTTCCTCAAAATCTTTTTAAATAAACCATATAGAATAAATTGATGAATAATTTTTAAATTTTCATATATTAAGTTTGTACCTTACATTTTCTTTTGTCGTCAAATTTATATTTTGACAATTATTAAAGATGTTTCACAACATATAGATCTTTGCTTTATAATATTACTTTTGTTACATTTTTATTTGAATATATATATATATATATATATGTGATTGTTAGCTTAGTTCTCTTTCACATTTTGCATAATCTAGAATTCATTTAATCCCATTTTAGTATAGTATGTTGCATCTTTCAAAACCAAATTTCATAAGATTGCTTGTATTGTTTTAGTTTTCATAAAACCAAAAACCCCTAGATGGCAGAAAACCAAATTACATATGGATTGTAGATGGTTTAAATTTTTATAAAACCAAAAAATGAAATAGAAAAGCCTAAAATTCTATACTTACCATCCGAATTTAAATCTGATAATCAAATAGCTTCAATTAAATCAAGAACGTTGCGGTCGGAGCACAAACTAATTTTTGGTTTCTGAGGAGTCTCGATCAAGGTTTGTACTATTTACCAAATTCCTGAAAAGTCATTCAATTGTGTCTTGTCATATGTAGATTCAGTGAATGCCACATGATCCTGTTTTTTTTTGTCAACGAAATGTCACAGGATCTAATCGGTTTTAAATTATATTCAAGCCTTTGAATTTGATGTTTGATGTTAGTACGTGACATTAAATAATAAATTTTGTACATATTAAATGCTGGTGTTGACGACTCCGTTATGCTAGACGTAGGATTAATCACACCAATTGATCGTAAACATCGTCTGTCATCGTCTCCTTAATTTGTGAATTTGACTGAAATTGGCGCAGGTTTTGATCGTTTTGTGGTGCTCAAATCATAATAAGTACTCAGAAAAAACATTGCAATTGACAATATTTGTATACCAAAGAGGCCATTCCCTAATCATATGTTGTCTAGAAACCAACCAAAAATAACTTAACTCTTATCAGTAGTTAAACGAAAATTGAAAACAACATGAGGTTCATAGAGGAGACATGCACGTAAAGTACAAAAGTTGACGTGAACATAGGTAATATTAATATTGTTGGAATTAATTTATTTCATAAACCAAAACATGCCAGTTCCTGATTAATATAAACGTAAGCGAAAGTGTATTTTTTGGATCCATAGCTTATGATCTAATTCGGTCCTTCATCAGAATAGAAATTACATAATGTATCCACAATTAATTTTTCATAACACTTATGCCCCAGTCATTTACTTTATACCAAAGTGACCACATAAGTTTTGACTTCTTAGATAATGACCCTAACACATTAATTAATACACGTGTGACCCTCAAATAATTCTTACAATCTCCCACTGGGTCACATATGTATTCTGAAAATGTGATAGACTTTATGAGCTCAAAATTTTCATTATATAGCAGGGCATAAACAATCTCATCCATTGACTATAAGAACATAGGATCATAGCGGTCTTCGTTATAATAAAAATAACTAAACCTTCCATGGTCACTGAAATCAATATAGCCAAATGACATAGATCAATTATGAAAAAAGTGGCATGAAAATCACATGAAAGGTGATCGGTACATGTCGATTTTGACCTGGTCCTTCTTTATTGAGATCCTTAAACTTTATTGTACAAAGAGTGTAAACTGAAAACTTTATTTATGATCAGAAAATGTGCATAAACACAACCAAAACATAGAACCTAAAACCAAATGAAAAACTCCCACTAAATCAAATGATCCTCAAACGCTGAAACACCCATTCGAGCAGTGTGCTCATGAAAGAACTTTGGTGGAATACCTTTTTTACGAGGATCTGCTATCATGGAGTTTGTCCCTAAGTGTTCTATGGAAATCTCTTCACTTTGTACCCTCTCCTGGACAACGAGAAATTTAATCTCGATAAACTTGGACTTTGTTGCGCTCCTATTTTTGTTGGAGTACAAAACCGCTGATTTATTGTCACAATATAGCTTAAGTGGTCTTTCAATTCCTTCAAGAATTTGCAGCCTAGTTACAAAATTCCTCAGCCAAAGTCCCTGATTGGATGCCTCAAATATTGCTACAAATTTTGCAGCCATTGTGGAGGAAGCTACGAGCGATTGTTTCGCACTACACCAAGCAATAGCTCCACCAGCCAACAGAAAAACATAGTGTGAAGTGAACTTTCTACTATCTTGACATCCAGCAAATTATCTCCGATATGTGAGCATGTAGTCCTTTGTTCTCTGCAGGTACCTCATGACCCTTTTGGCTGCTTTCCAATGGTCCAAACCCGGATTACTTAAGTATCTGCCCAAAACTCCAAATATGTACGCTAAATCCGGACGCGTACAAACTTGATCATACATTAAACTCCCTACAATCGACGCATCAGGAATCATCTCCTGAATTTCCAGTTTTCCTTTAGGGCACTGATTGAGACAAAATTTTGTCTCCTTTAGCGACAGGGGTATCACCTGGTTTGCAATCCTGCATGCCAAATCTCTTTAGTACTTTATCGATATAGGCCTTTTCTGACAATCCAAGAATTCCTCGAGTTCGATCTCGGTGAATCTTGATTCCTAATACAAAAGATGCTTCACCAAGATCTTTCATCTCAAATTTTACCTTAAGAAATTTCTTGGTTTCATGCAACATGCTTATATCGTTAGTGGCTAGTAGTATGTCATCAACATACAATACCAGGAAAATGCACTTACTCCCACTAAACTTTTGATACACACAATCTTCAACCAAATTCAACTCAAAACCAAAGGAGGTGATTACCTCATGAAACTTGTGGTACCATTGACGAGAAGCTTATTTTAGCCCATAGATGGATTTATTTAACTTGCATACCATCTTCTTTGAATCACGTAATACAAAGTTTTCTGGTTGCTCCATATAAATTGTCTCATCAATGTTTCCATTGAGAAACGTTGTCTTGACGTCCATCTGATGAAGCTCTAAATCATAATGTGCAACAAGGGCCATGATTGTCCGAAAAGAATCATTTGATGAAACTGGAGAAAAGGTTTCTTTATATTTAATCCCTTCTTTCTGAGTATAGCCTTTAGCTACTAGACAAGCCTTATACCTTTCCACATTACCATTTGAGTCCATTTTGGTTTTCAATATCCATTTGCAACCAATGGCTTTCTTTCCTTCTGGTAATTGGACAACTTCCCAAAATTTATTGTCTAGCATTGACTGATACTCTTCCTTAGAAGCTTTGACCCACTTATCTGAATTAGAATTACCCATTGCCTCACAGAAGTTGATAGGATCATCTTCCAAATGGGTTTGATTTTCCTCTTGTTCCATAAGAAATACTATATAATCATCTGGAATAACACTTCTTCTTTCTCTAGTGGATTGCCGCAAAGGCACTTGTTCCTGATGCACTAGTTCTTGAGGATTTTGAATTTGACTTCCATTGTCATCTCGATTTGGAGGAAGAGCTCCAGTGTCAATTTGAGGTTCCAAATTTGCTTGATCAAAAGAAACTATATGAATCGGTTTAGGAACTGAATTCGATTCTTCCTCAAAGATGACATTTCTAACTTCATTTCTCCCCCCAAATTCAATATCTTCAAGGAACATAGTTGTTCTCGTCTCAAAAATGTTCTTTTGTGTGGGATCATAAAATTTGTAACTCCGAGATCGCTCAGAATAACCAATAAAGTAACTGCTCACAGTTCTGGAGTCCAATTTCTTCTCATATGGCCTATAACGCCTAGCCTCAGCTGGACATCCCCAAATGTGAAAATGCTTCATACTAGGTTTTCTGCCAGTCCAAAGCTCATAAGGTGTTTTTGCATTTACCTTAGTTGGTACCCGATTAAGAATGTAAATTGCAGTCTTTAGTGCCTCTACCCAGAGTGATTCAGGTAAGGTGGAATGACTGATCATACTCCTTACCATGTCCTTAAGAGTTCGGTTGCGTCTTTCTGATACACCATTCATACTAGGAGACCCAGGCATGGTATATTGTGGGACAATTCTGCACTCCTCTAAGTATCTGGTAAACAGTCCTGGATGTTGTTCACCTGAACCGTCATACCGACCGTAGTATCCACCACCACGATCAGATCTGACAGACTTTATCCTTCGCTTAAGTTGGTTCTCAACTTCAGCCATAAACTTCTTGAACACGTCCAAAGACTCTGATTTCTCATGAATAAGAAACAAGTATGCATATCGAGAGTAGTCGTCTATGAAAAATATAAAGTATTCTTCACCGTTCCAAGACGCCGTAGGGAAAGGTCCACAAATATTTGTATGTATCAACTCAAGGACTTCTTGAGCTCTATATGCACACAATCTCTTATGTTTAGTCTGCTTTCCTTTAATGCAGTCCACACATACATCACAGTTTGTGAAGTCAACAGAACTCAATATACCATCTGACACAAGTCACTCAATTCTATTTCTAGAAATGTGCCCTAAACGTTTGTGCCACAGAGTTCCTGAACTTGCATTTCTGAATTTTTGTTTAGTACCCCTTGATTCAACACTTAAGCTTTCATCATGAGAAGCTATGGTGTCAAGCATATAAAGATTGTGATTATCCATAAGTGTACCGGTTCCAATTAAAACTGAATTTAAAGACAAAGTAGCTTTTCCATGCTCAATTACATAAGAATAACCAGATTTGTCTAAATAAGGAACATAAACCAAATTCTGTATAAATGACGGTGCAACAAAAGTGTCTTTCAAATCCAAAAAACAACGAGTACTAAAAAACAATATAAAATGTGTTATTGCCTCCACATCCACCGTAAATCCATTAGCCACATGAATGCATCTTTCAGCATCAGTTGGTTTTCGGTAGCTCAGGCAACCCTGCAATGAAACACTGATGTTAGTAGGTGCAGCTGAATCTAACCATCAAGTGTTTCTGGGTACTTCAACTAAGTTCACTTCAGAGCAGACCACAACAAGGAAACTACCTTTCTTTACACGCTATGCGTGGTACTTTTGGCAGTCCTTCTTCATATGTCCAACTTTCCTACAAAAGAAGCAGGTATCTTCAACCGTAGTCTGCTTCCTTTGAGTTGGACCTTTAGCAGCTTCATTCTTAGCAACCTCAATTTTCCTTCTTTTGCCCTGACCCTTAGAGGTGTTAACCATATGAGCACTTTCAGACCTTTCTTGTTTCATCTTATCCTCCTCTTGCACACAATATGAAATGAGCTCATTAAGAGACCATTTCTCCTTCTGTGTGTTGTAACTGGATTTCAATTGATTGAATTGAGGAGGAAGGGAGTTCAAGACAAAAAATATGAGCACTTCTTCCGGAAGCTCAGTCTTAAGAGTCTTGAGTTTTGAAACAATGTTGGACATTTCCAAAATGTATTCCCTTATGTTTCCGTTGCCGTGATACCTCATGGTACTAAAGCGATATAGAAGCGTATTTATTTCTGCTTTATTGCTACTTACAAATCGCAAGTCCATCTCAGCAAGGAACTGTTTGAGATCATTGATCTCCTCATCACCTCTAAAGGTTTCTGGAATGGTGTCCAAAACGATCATTAAACCAATGCGATTAGAACGTTCTCACTTCTCATAAACCGCCTTATACTCAGCAGTGCTGGTATCTGTAGGAGAAGTAGGTTGTTCCATCCTTAGCGCAAGGTCAAGATCCATACACCCAAGCACAATCTTAACTTTACTTTTCCATTCCTTGTAGTTGGAACCAATAAGTGTTGGAATCGAACCTAAGTTTGTAGATACTGAAAAGAGAACAATCTTTTATTAGTTACTCACAATTAAACCAAAATAAATCAATAATAAAGAATAAACGATTATACAATCCATCACAAGATACCAAGTGCTACATTAACATCAAGTCTTTTGTCAGTAATATTAACTGCTAGCGATACTCTTGTTGTAATAATCAAACATTGACAATAATGCATGGTAAATGATAAACCTTTCTTTGGACCGATTTATCATTCACATGTTTATTACTAATAATTGTCACATGTTTATCATCACATGTATGTATATAATCTGGCCAAATATAAACCTACCTTTGGGTCGATTCAATATTCGAATGAATATATATACATATAACATTTAATATTATTCATGAAAAAACATCTTGCATCAATTAATCCACTTCAAATAATAAACTTGCATAATCAATTTTATCTATTGATTTATAAATTATATTTTTATTCTTTTACAGTCATATATTAAAAAGTTTCTCAAAATTTTGTGCAAGTATTTATATATAGCCTAAAGGTTGAAGAGGGGAAGGAATAATGCAGGCCGATTCACAGAACTCGGGTTCGAGTCCCTGTGAAAACAACTTTAAATCGCATATCAGTCTGCACGGGCCCGTGGCCCAATCCTTTTTTTTACTTGGGTCTAAGCCCAAAAAAATAAAATAATAATAATAATAGGCCCAATCCGAACGAGTTTGAAGAATCTTCTTCAAACTCTTATGAAACCTAGGTTTATTTTGATTAAAAGAAACACAACCGCTGTGGCTAATGAACAGATTGAAAATTTTTGAAAAAATTTTCCAGAATTTCGAAAAAATAATTTTAACCACAGATCCCAAAATTCAGATGTATATTTAAACATGAACGAAAAATCAGATTCAACAATCTGAATTTTCTACCCAATAATAAATCCGAATTTATTAATAAAAATAGCCTTATTATCATAAACCTTTTGAAAAAATTCAGATTCAACAATCTAAATTTTCAGTAAATAAATAAATCTGAATTTTATGATGATAAACTTGATTATCAAAAAGAAACTGAACATGGTGCTCTGATACCAATTGTTGGAATTAATTTATTCCATAAACCAAAACATGTCAGTTCCTGATTAATATAAACATAAGCGGAAGCGTACCTTTTGGATCCATAGCTTATGATATGAAGTTTTGGGAATATGGCTCTTCCACAACGAACCCTGAATAGCCTGAAGTCTCTGTTGATGGAATGCAGAGAGTTTCTGAATTTCTAATTAGGGTTGTTATAGGGACCACAACCTTTCTATTTATATATAGAAATAATTTCTAATTCGGCCGTACATCAAATTAAAAATTACATAATGTATCCACAATTAATTTTTCATAACACTTATGCCCAAGTCAATTACTTTATACCAAAGTGACCACATAAATTTTGACTTCTTAGATAATGACCCTAACATATTAATTAATACACGTGTGATCCTCGAATAATTCTTACAAATATGTATACGTTTAGCCGAGGATAGATATTACTAGGTTCAAGATATGATCTTAGGTGAATCCATGTTTGTTTGAGACGCTTAACAACTAAGGCTATTAGATATTAAAAGCAAATTAAGAAAAAAATAGAAAATCAAAACTTTGGTACACTTTTAGCAAAAGAAAGAAAAAGAAAAAAAAAAGTTTGGTATACACATAAAAAAATTGATTATGATGCGTGTAAAACCTCTCTGAGACAGCGACACTTTATACCGAAATTATGTGGCCATTAAATTTCTAAGATACATAAAAATTGATGATGATGCGATTGGTATACATAAATAACTATTTGATAAGAAACACGTTCAAGAATGAAACCTAAAATAATCTTAGATCTCTGGTGACGGGATTGGAGAGAGCTTTATATTTTTATGTTAAGCCTGCTTTGACTTTGATAAAAAAAAAAAAGCCTGCTTTGATAACAATGAGCAACTAAAATTCATAATCCTTTTTTTATATGAAAATATTTTATAAATCTATCCGCACTAAATTTTTTATAACACTTTGGCTTTGATTGGTAATTGTATAATCGTCTAATGGCCTAATTTAACATGCATAATGACTTTTTTCTCATGAGATTTTACAAGCTTTTTTTTGTCTAGAAACTACAAAGGAAAACTCCATTAAAAGCATGTTTTTGTTATTTGTTTTCCTACACAATAGAAAAACAAAATAAAATAATATTTATCTATCTTAAACTGTTCGATAGAATTTTTGTTTTTAATAAGTAATCTACCTTTGTTAACTATATATAAATGCACATGTTGATTCAAATATGTAATTATATATTTAGCTCAAGACTAATATAGATCTATTAATAGTGACTTTAACTACTATTATAATATTTAGCAAAATATAAAATTTATAATATATTAAAATTTTATTTAATAAACTAATATGTAGCAAATGGCATCTAACCTAGTGGCAGGTGGTAAGTCTACTTAAGGCAACGCATTTGTATAACTTGGGATCGAGTCTTCATGCCTACATTATATAGGAATTTGGCTATTGAACCGGCCAGTTGTGATCCAACATAATTTGCCGTTGACAAAAAAAAAAAACTAATATGTATATATTAATTATATTATATTATATTACACATTCAGTAAAAATTTGCCAATCATCATCTGATTCTGTAAATTTTATTATGCAATATTTTGTTCAGTAAATTTTTATTCTGCAACTTTATTTTATGTCTGCAGTTAAATGATTGTGCGATACTCCAATATGACTAATGTATTTAATACATTCGCTAATATAAGTGATGAAGATGTAAGTGACATTACGCTCACTTGAGAAAATAAGATGGTCTCAGAATACTAGTGAATTTAGTTATGAAATTTTTGACAATCCAAAATACATGTTGTTTTTAAAAGAATTTACTGATTCTTTTTTTTTGTTTTGTCGACCAAACATAAAATTCATTAATTAAATTAAATGATGCATCTAGCATTTACCTAGTGACATGTGGTAAATAGAAATTTGGCTATTAATCCGATCAGTTGTGGCCCAGACAAAAAATATTAAATGATAGGAAACAC
>JAKUCM010009504.1:0-15962 GCA_023374145.1 Lepidium sativum | reverse complement strand
AATTACTGAGAAGTGATCACGTTTTCTAGTGGTTAAAACTATTTTTTATATATTCATTCTCTGCTCTCTTCATCAAAGATTCATCTTTTGTCTGACAAAAAAAGATAGAGAGGATGTCTCAATCAATCACCAGCTCAAAGGCAAAAGAAGTTGTCAGTGTTAATGTGAGCCAAGCTAAGAATCTCCTCCAATCTGGGCATCAGTATCTTGATGTTAGGTGAGCACTACTGTATCATCACTACGCATTTACCAGTTGGAGTTGTTCATTTCTTTCACATGATGCAGGACTCAGGAAGAGTTTAGGAGAGGCCATTGTAAAGCACCTAAGATCATCAACATTCCCTACATGTTCAACACACCTCAAGGTATTTGTAATCAAAATCAACTCACTTTTAGTTATGGACCAACACAACTCAGATGCTTGTGTTTGTGATCTCTAGGTAGAGTGAAGAATCAAGACTTCTTGGATCAAGTCTCTTCCCTTTTAAACCCATCTGATGACATCCTTGTGGTAACTCTTTTCTTCCCCATCATACCAAAATGAAATGACAAAATCACTGATTGAATCAAACTCTTACATCTAAATCTGGAAATGATCAAATACAGGGTTGTCAAAGTGGAGGCAGGTCCTTAAATGCTACAAGTGAACTTGTTACTGCAGTAAGTAGTTCCTTAAATTTATGAATGGACACACACAAACAAACTCTGTCTCTCAATTCATTTCATCTTTAATATAATAAATAGGGATTCCAGAAAGCAATAAACATGGGAGGTGGCTACTTTGATTGGGTGGATCACAACTTTCCCATCAACAAGGAGGAACCATTTGCTAACTGAAGATTCATCTTCTCAATTTGTCATTAAAATAATGTCTTTGATGTAATAATAAATCAGATATGGTTTAGAATTTCAGTTTGCTGTGCCAAATTCAATGAAAGATTTCATTCTATACAGTTATTTTATAAATTAACAAAAATCTTATGTAAAAATCATATGACAAATCACAAGACAACAATAGTCAATTGAACTGTGAATAAATCTTATGAACAAATATTTACTTTCATGTGAGCTGTGAAAACGGTAACAGAGCTCGTAGCCCATTTAGGATTTAGGCATTTGTGACTTGTAAACATTCTTCTTCATGAATGTTATCGTTGGCTACTTAGATTGGGTGGATCACAGATTTCTTATCAAGAAGAAGAAACCATTTGCAATGTTCTATGAACACTTTCATCGAATTTGGCCCAACAAACTAAAATTCTAAACAAAAACTGATTTATTATTACATGAAACCTGCATTGTTTTGCAAACCAAAGATTCATTTTGCAAAACAATGCATGTTTCATGTAATAATAAATCAGTTTTTGTTTTAGATTTCAGTTTGTGAGCCAAATGGGATGAAAGTGTTCATAGAAGATAGTAAATTAATTATAAAAAAAAATTCTTATGAACAAATTATGTACAAGTCACAAGAAAACAGGTGTCAATCGACCAATTAAGCTAGTCTTCTAAACGTTGGGCCTTGGAGTGAAATAGATAATATAATGGGCTTGGGTTTGGGCTTCTCTGCCTTTCATTGCAGCCTAAGAGCCCTTCTCTACACGTAGTTCTCGTCCGGCGAGTATCCGACCAAACAACACTCTGTTGTTCTCTATCTCTCGGTTGCTCATGGAAGATACGTCCAAGCTACAGCTTCCGGAGAGTTTCCTTAGCTTTCTAAAGGCTAATGGAGTTGATCCTTCAATCTATACTTGTGGACACTCAATTCCACGCTATGTTAGGTAACTCGAGACCCCTTTGGCTTTTTTTTCTTTCATAATGTACGGATTTTGCCATTGAAGCGTAGACGCCCGTCTAAAGGTTGAAACCTGGATTTGAGGATGCTGTCGAAGAGATTGAATCCGAAATTAATTGTAAACTGGAGAAGCTGAAGTGGTTACCAGGGTTTTACTCTATTCCTCCAGATGTTCATGTAGCAAGATCCAAGGCGTATCAGCAAGGGATGGTGAGAGTAACCACAAGACCAAATTCTCCTCCTTTTTACTTTAAACCTTATTATCTTATTCCTTCGCGTTTACAGATGTACGGAATCGATGCAGCTTCCGGTGCTGCTGTCTCTGCTCTTGGTATCTCCCCAGGAGACCATGTCTTGGATCTTTGTGCCGCTCCTGGTAACTATACATCTCATTCGTTGATCGGCTGGTTTGGCTTCGTTAGTGTCAAATCTCCTTGCAACTTCTTTAAAGGAAATACCATCTCCCGCAGGTGCTAAACTATGTATGATGCTTGACTTACTGGGTGAGAAGGGCACTGCAACGGGTGTTGATGTGGCAAGGCACCGTCTTGCTGCCTGCAGAACAATGCTTCAAAAATATGGGCTTGGTGAAAGGAGCCGACTTTTTCTAGCTGATGGAACCACTTTCTCAGTGCCACCAACTGCAGACCTACCATGTAGAGCAACAGTTCAACAGTCTCATATACTATGTTCCGTTATGCTTTCCTAATTGCTATGATACTATTCAGGTGACTCCTGTGTGGACGATAATGGAGACACATTCAAGCAGTGGACTTCCCGTAAACCTTACAAGGAAAGGAAACGGGAAGCTAAGCAAAGAAAGAATTTGGTTTTGCCGCAGAATGGAGAGCCAGAAATTATTTTCTACGGACAAAGTTCTGGTATAATCGGGATGAAAAATAAGGAACTTTTTAGATCCCTTGACCAAAACGATTATGCATATTGTGGCTATGACAAGGTAATGTTGTGACCTGCAGATGCAGATGCATTCCCTTAGAAGTAATAAAACTAAAGAGTTGAAGTGGGATTTAGCAGGTTCTTGTGGACGCAGAGTGCACACATGATGGTTCAATCAAGCATATTGAGAAATTTGAGCAATGGGGTTGGACAACGCTGGAACGCCGTGTACTAGATGCTGAGAGAACCAACAAAAACTTAAAAGCCCTCCAGGTAAATTCCACAAGTGAGTTGGTGTCTTGTATGTCTGCCCTTGTTATTGCCTCACTTGTGATCATCGACAATGTCTGTCTTTCAGTTGAACCTACTGAGAAATGGGTTCAGATTGTTGAAAGAAGCTGGCACCCTTGTGTACAGCACCTGCAGGTGAAAGATCTAATCTCGAAAGGAAAAGCACAAAACAATAAACTCTCTGTGCTCTTGCCTCTTTTTGTTTGTTTCTTCTTTTAGTGTGAATTCGTGAAATAAGTCGTGTAACTATCAGTTTGACGCATGCCCAAAACGAAGATGTGGTGGATCAGTTCCTGGCTGAGAATTCCTCTGCAGGTACATAAAGCATACTATCTAACAAACTAACAACATTTATTGTGGTATCATTCTCGAAAAGAACTATGAACTATGCAGGTCTTGTAGGTCAGATTTTGTTTGAATCTTGTATTTGCTGTACTTTACTAAAGGACTAGGAGGGGAATACTAACAGAAAACTGGGTTGTGGTGATGCAGTGCTACAAGAGATTGAAACTGCCAAGGATTGGCCATGTAGAAGTGGTCACACGCCTAAAACACTGCGTTTTGATCCTTCCACCTCAGCAACCAGTGGCCTTTTCGTTGCAAAAATCAGGAAATTGCCACCCAAAGAGATAGAGAAGAACATGTTGTGATGCCTGTGTTTTCTATTCTGATCTCACTCAGAAAGGGTCTACAGATTTGATGAGTCCACTCAGAGTTGGCTGCTTTTAGCTTGCTGTAGGTTTATGAAGGAAAGAAAGTGAATTGTTTAGAGCCAGCCATTAGGTTTTAGGATGTGCCTAATCCCAATGCTAATTCATGAATTGCAAGCTGATTTATGTCCGGGATACTGAAACATGTATGTAAAAATATATAATTGTTGCATGAATATGAAGTGAGAAAGAGTAAATTTGCTGGTAATGATGCTCTCTTTTAAATGTTGACGAAAATCTTTCAAGAACATATGAAGAAAGAAGCAGAAATGAAGATTTGACATCACATCAGTTTTATCTACATAATAATAATAACACCCTGAAAAGCTTCCTCAGTATACTTCAACATTCCACTGCTCACTCCTCTTCAGTTGTTTCTTGTAGTCCAGCCAATCGATTCCTGATCCCACCAGGCAAAATCAGTTTGAAACATGTACAGAATCTTCTGAAATTGATATGAAATGAAGATATGAATGTCCTTACCATCTTTAGCAGCAAGTGAGACCATAATGTCATCGATACCCTTCTCCATACCCTTAAGACCACACATGTAAACGAAGGTGTTGTCTTTCTTTAACAACTCCCACAGTTCTTCCGCATACTCTGCCATTCTTGTCTGAATGTACATTTTCTCTCCCTTGTCGTTCGTCTGCTCCCTGCTCACCGCGAAGTCCAGCCTGAAGTTGTCTGGGTTTTTTTCCTTCATCTTCTCAAACTCCTGTCATTATCCACACAAGTCAACAGCATTTTCCACAAGAGAACATTGGTAAAGGTGACCAGGATATTTAGCTTGTGTACCTCCTTGTAAAGCAATGAGCTGCTTGTGGGTACACCCAAGAAGAGCCACGCCAAACCATTGAACTACATATATAGAGAGACACAGAATAAGGCCAATGTAAAGTGTGAACGAGTTATTATGGTATAACTGGCAACTGTGTATAAGAGTTTTTTTTTGGTTTCACCTTGTAGTCCTCGTGCTCCTCGAAGAACATTTTCCACAAAAAAGATCTGAATGGGGCTATACCAGTCCCTGTTCCAAGCTATGGAAACAAAACACCAGAAGTCATCAGTACAACTGTTTATTGTATCACAAAATGGACATCTATGTGAGACCAATACGTTATATGGCATACCATGATAATGGTTGCGTTGGGGTCTTTTGGCATAAGCATTTCCTTCCCAACAGGTCCAGTGATCTTTGCTTCATCACCCGGCTTCAAGTCACCTGAATAAAAAGTAGAACGCCGCATTCATTAAGAAGACTTCAAACTGTAATCGATACTATCACAAACCCATTATTATAGTTCTTCTTACACAAGAAGTTGGAGCAGACACCCTTAACAATCTCTCCACTCTCGTTTGTGTAAACTAGTCTCTTGACACACAGAGAAACCTGCAAAAAAAAGAAAAGAAATGGATTGCCATATAAGAGGAGATTATTTCTGTATTGGAGAGTCTTTATTAGTTACTTGGAGTTAAGAGTGAAAGCTTACAGTCTTGGAGTCTCCAAAGTCACCAATGGCACTACTAGCGATAGAGTATAGCCTCAGTTTGTGTGGCTTCCCATTCTTATCAATTCCCTCAGGAATGATTCCTATCGATTGCCCTTCTCTATACGGAATCTCACCTAATCCATCATTATTCCACCCAAACCTTGTTAAAAATCTAAACTTTTTGAAAACCCCAACAATTTCAATAGAGAAATGATGGGAAAGACGTACCTTCAGTGGTGAAGACAATGTGCATGGTTTCACCGGGAGCGTCATCGCCGGTGATCTTAGTGTTCAAGAGGCATCGACCGGTGTAAGGTTCCTTGGGTTTATATTTGTTGACAACAATTCCTTCTTCCTGTTTCTTTGACTCCTTCTTTACTTTCACTGGCGCTTCGGTAGTCTCTGTTGTCACCTGAGCCTTCACTGAGACAAGTCTGCCCCCAAAACAAGCGTCTCTGTTACACAGTGTGCTCTGTATGTAGGCGCAGGACATATATGCATGTCAAAGATCCAATTTTTAGTTAAAACATGATAA
The DNA here is from genome assembly GCA_023374145.1 of Lepidium sativum. Taxonomy (NCBI): domain Eukaryota; kingdom Viridiplantae; phylum Streptophyta; class Magnoliopsida; order Brassicales; family Brassicaceae; genus Lepidium; species Lepidium sativum. The sequence goes on along the minus strand of JAKUCM010009504.1, from coordinate 10,241 downwards.
ATGGAATGAAATGATACCTTCTTGACGAAAATCTTTTGAGGGGAGACAAAGGAGGTTTTGGTGGAAAGAGAAGTGGACTTGGAGGAAGGAAAAGAGACTGCAGCGCTTATAGCAGCAGCCATGGTTGATCAGACTGGCAAACGAAGAAGAAGAAGTGGAGTTCAATCGAAGAAAATAAAATCTATGATGATAAGCAGAAAAATCAAAGGAGAAAGAAAGATTAGTGGGAGTTATATGATCAAGTTGTGATTGGATATGTGTGGATTGTGTGAAGGGCAATGTGAAGACAAGTGTAAGAGGATAAGTTATTACAGCTTATCATTGCCCCAATTTAGCCTTACTAATTCTATGCGCCTATTGTTCACATATCACACTATCAATCACAGATAAAAAAATGTTCCTCACACCTAATTACCTTGTATATCATTCAGTCTAGTATCTACTGGGCTAGTTAATGGGCTAAAGTACTTATAGATGGGCCTCTTATACTCTTTTACTTTTGACATGTATCTAGCCATCTTTCACTTGTTCATGGTTGGTCACACGCGGTTCCCATCTACATACATCTCTGAAATTCACAAAATAGTTCAAAGAGGCTCAACTAATCGATGGAATAGTCTGCAGATATATGAATCTGTACAGAAAAGATCAACCAGAAGATATAGAGAGGGTAAGGGAGAGAGATCAACTACAAAAAGCTCCAGCTTTTTTGTTCTTGATTTACAAAAGGAACAAGGTATTCGCTGTTCAAGATATCACCATCAAAATCGAAACAATGAATCAATTGAAATTAAAACCCCTGGATCCTCTTGACTGGTAAAGGTCCAGTCTGCTCTTAGCCTCCTGCAACAGAGCTTCTAAGCTCTCCAGCTGTGTAACCCAAGACTGCTTCGACGCCCATTCCAACACTGCCAGAACCTCGTCCTTTGCCAGCTGCTCGCTGTCTGGAACATTGAGTGCTATGTAACACAGGAGCTCTAATGCTGGAATCTGAACACCACTCTCTCCAAAGTAGGCCAACTGGACCAAGTGTTTTCCCCCTCCAGCTTCTATAATGCCCCTCGAGTGATCCTTGTGCAAGTAATTCTCCGTGCAGGCGAATTTTGTGAGGGCAACTGCGGCTTCCACTGTCACTTCCGGCTCTCGCTCGTCCAGAAGCTTCACCAGCGGCCCAATCATCCGTGTCTCGGTTGCTCTGAACGTTCTAGCCAGGTTCCCAATGGTTCTGATGCAAGGGATGAGTAGCTCAGAATCAGCGACCTCTATGATTCTAAGCACTTGATCAACCACAGCCTTGCAGGCCGGGGAATTGGGTTTGAATGCGGAGCGTCTCAGATCGGCGTCCTGCTCTGCAACGGCCGCGATCTCCATTAAGGCCATAGCTGAGTTGTATCTGACCTCCTCGTTTCCCTTTTCAATGAGAACAGCGAAGCAGAGGAGAGCTCTGGACTCTGTGATGCTTTTGCAGATGCTGGAATTGCCTTTGGCCAGCTTCCACAGTGCTCTGGCCGCCATAGCCTTCATCTGACACTTGGTGGCTGCGTCTTCCAGCTCTCGAGTCTTGGATGCGGCCGAATTCTGATGCTGCTGTAGACTGCAAGGAGGCTTCGTAACACCATTACTCTGGCTCACACCGTTGCTCGTTGACTTCTTGGGAGGGTTTGCCCTAATCGCCATGGTGTTGACGACCACATTGTGCATCTGATTTGGCATTTGTCTCCCTGTTGGATGAGGAATTGAGCTCTGATCCTCTTCCGAACCCTTGACAGAGCCAGAGGAGGGGGAATTCGGGTTTTCCTTGGCGAGAACGACGGCGTGGTGAATGGATGTAGCTTTATTGGTGACAATGGCGTATCTGCTATGCTCTTGCACCGTTTCGAAGGCCAAGTGACCGACGAGTAGGCGAATGGCGTTGTGCTGAGCAAAGACATCTTGGCACTTAGGGTGATTGGAGACAAGCTCCGACGTTGCCCAGGCAACCATCGCCTGGACCTTCATAGGCCCATCTTTGAGGACTTTACCAATGACGGAACAAGCGCCGCCGTGGATCATGTGCTCAACACTCTCAGGGTCTCGGCCAAGTAAGCCTAAAGCACGTGCTGCGTTCTCTTGCCCTTCTGGCTTCCCTTCCTTGAGCAGTTTAAGGAGAGGCACCACACCTCCTTCCTCTATGATAAGCTTCGTGTATCGATCGTTATCACGCGCCAGAGACACGAGAGAAGCGGCGGCATCGGAGCGGTCTTCTAGCGATCCGGTATAGAGAATGGCAATTTGCTCCCATATGAGGCAAAGGATGGGCTCGTTGGCCGCGATTGGTGGAAGACCGAGATATCCAGCGTCGCCTCGATCTTCGGCTGGAGCGGAGACACGGAGGAGCCAGGAAACGTCTCCGATGGAGTTCTCCAACTGAGCGGACATCTTACGGAAGGCAGCAGCAGGGATGATGGTGAAGACACGCTTCATGAGGCCATTGGCTCGGCATTTAAGGACAAGGGAGAGAGCCTTCTCAAGCATCTGCTCCGTGTCATCGATGATCCGGCGAGTGGGACGCTCGTAGAGGTCATTGCTGGCGCGAGCAGCCTGACGGAGTAGACCAGCGAGCTTCTCGGTCTTGGCCTTGAGTTCGCCACACTCTTGCTTGAAGGAACTAGCCTCATCAGCGGCTTTGACCACCTGGTCAGAGAGTTGAATCGGCTTGGCTAGGATTTGCTTCACGATGTCCGCCATCGCCCAGATCAAATAAATGGGCAAATCGAGATTCCCAAAACAAAATAAAAAAAGGACTAAACTTTATGGAGTTAGGGCAAACAAAAAGGGGACTTTTTCTGAGAAACTGGGCTTTAGGGAAGCGGAGAAATTGACTTGAAGAGAAATAGTTAGAAAGAAGAATCCATGGAGAATAGGAGGTGGAGAAGGACGAAGGTAACTACAAACGTTGTTCCTTTTTTGTTGCCTCGTGGAAAATGTCAAACGCGGCTGTTACTTCCTTTTAAATGACCATTGTACCCTCTTCTCCGTAATGACTACTACTCTACGGACCCAAGGCAAGTACAAGACATAATTTTATTATGAACACATCCCGGATTCTATGTTAACATTTCTAATGTTAAATAAGTTCTCAAAATATTTAGGAGTATCTTTCTTCTCTATAGATTAGTGACTTGACTAATTCATAAGTCAATAGAAGAAAACTAGAAATCATTCGCATTTACATTCACCGAATCTGCAACATGCACACGATATTTTCATTTTTTTAGATAGACAGGACCCCTCATGAAATAAATCTCATTTTAATATCCATTTGATAGACTTAAGATAATTTCCTTAATGACTTTTTTAATTAAACTAGTTGGAGAGAGAGGGAGCCAGACAGATCCTTGCTGGACAGAACATGGAAACTAATACGAAAGGGTGTGTTTAGACCTGGTTGGTGCTCCCTCATTCACACGATTTACAGTATATTTCAAAACAGACAAACAAAAATACAGCTGGATCTCTGTTTACATTGGTGCCCCCACCCATTAGACCGGACAGAGAAGGAATGTCACGTGGCTTTTAGCCACTTGCCGACTCAAAAACCTCTCTCAGATTTCATTCAATGGATACTTAAGTATATTTTGATGATTCTCACTCCACTGTCTCTTTCGTTTGGCTGCCTTTAAACAGCCAAACTACTCTTTTTTTAAACTTATAAACAACACTTGAATGCCTAGAGAGAGGAAAAACACCACTTATCTTACAACCAACATTACATATGCGATAAGACAAATCACATCCCATCAACACATTACCTCCTCTCCGTACTCCTCTTCTAGTTATACATTTTGCTCTACCGAGGATTCCTGTGGCTGTGGCCTGGTGGGCTTGGAACTCTTTGAGAACTTATGCTCGCTGTTCTTAGAAGTCTCCTGAACTCATGCAGGCTTATTTTCCCATCTCTGTCTATGTCTGCTTCATCCAGCAGTGGATCTATTGACCCTCTTAACCCCGTATGCTGACAGAATTCACAATCACATTTCGATTTCATTTTCTCTATCATCTTCTCTACCAAAGAGAATAATATGTAAGTTATTAAGCTTACCATTCGAAGTTCCTCAGGGGTTATGTATCCATCTTTGTCAATGTCAAATTTCTCAAAGGCTGCTCTTGATCTTAGCTGCCACTTTTCTGAATCATGCTCTTCCAGCTGATGAACATGTAAAGCTGCTGCTACAAACTCTGTGAAGTCCACTAACCCATCAGTGTTGCTATCAATCTGTGTCCAGCAAAAGATACAACAGCTTAGATTACAAAAAGTATCTCTCCATCTCTCTCTCTAATACAACTGAAAGATGTGATTGCAACCGCAAAGAAAACTTATAACTACCGCTTCAAGGATCTCGGCAACTCGTGAGTCCTTCAGTTTCCAAGGAAGATCTTTGGCAAGTGCCTACAGAAAAATGGCCAAAATGGATACATAGAGATTATTCGATCATGCCTAATTCTACTTAATACTGTTCTTAAGGAAAAATATTATGAGCTTTACCTGTCTCATCTCTTCGAGACTAATGACACCATTCTTGTCCACATCAATCGCATCAAACTGATCTCTGAGGTCTGAAATCTCTGCCTCGTCAAGTGTGCTAGCAAGCGCCTACCAGAAGGAGACACAAAGAATTCGAGACATGTCTTGGTCTCTTTGTTATATTGTCTTTTGTCTATACAACAAATTTCTAAACATTTCCTCATTTAGCTTACCCTTAATGCAAATTGCTTTAGACGGCTGTATCTCACAAACTGGCGTAAATTGTTCAGAACTGAAATGTCTACCGGGATATCACTAGCATTCCCGCCTTCTCTAACCCAAGCATGTGCTGCAAGAGGCAAAAAAAATAAAACACTAGTATAAGATTACGCTACAGATGATATGTAGAATCACCCACTAGTACTCAAAAGCAAGAACTGCATACATAGGGCTTGTGCAGCAGTTAGCCGTGCTCGTGGATCTTTTACAAGTAACTTTTTAACAAAATCTTTCGCGCTGTCACTTATAGTTGCCCATGGTTTACGGCGGAAGTCAGGTTTGTTCCTTAAAACCTGTAAGCATAGAGTACAGATTAGTGAGAGACCAGAAGGAAATAAGAAAAGATATACAAAAATATTGGAGTCAGAGAAGTTTTTAACTAGACCTCCTTAAATATACCGTCTTCTGTCCTATCCCAAAAAGGCCGCCTACCACAAAGTAATATATACGTAATTACACCAATGCTCCACACATCTGATTCAGGCCCTGATCTACGCTTTAGTACTTCGGGAGCAACATAATAGGCGCTACCAACAATGTCGTGGAACTTTTTCCCTAAGAAAGATTGAGTTGTTTATTACCTAAATCAACAAAGTAGGATCGACCAATTTGTTTGTGTAGATATGTAATGAGGGCCTCTAGTTACCTGGTTTAATGAAATCTGATAAACCAAAATCTGTAGCTTTAAGAGGCGAATCCAGATTAGCTGATTTGAACAAAAAATTCTGCAAGAAATTGGAAAAAGGTGCAAAACAGAAATTTATAACAAACAAAAAGTCAAGGGATCACATGAGCAGTTCCTAAAAGCTATACAAGTGAATGTACCTCAGGTTTCATATCTCTATGTACAAGACCGTTTAGATGACATTCTCCGGCGACTTTGAGCATCTGCCTTACGACAACTGCTGCATCTTTCTCGGAGTATCGACTATCTTTCCTGACAAAAGAAGAAGAAGAAAACATCAAGAACATTCCTTATAATGATTTTACTGGTAATAGAATAGAGATGTGAGAGATGCTTGCAAACAAACTTGGATAATATCCTATCCAGCAATTCGCCTCCCTCGCACAACCTAGAAAAAGGCAAGGGGAGAATGTGAATGATAGACAAGTGTCATTGCATAAAGTGAAACAATGTAGACAAGGAGCTTAAGGGACTCACTCCATAACTATATACACGTAGTCTGCATCCTCAAAGGCATTATAAAACTGTACAACATTCTCGTGGCCTGAAAGAGCTTTAAGTATCTCAACCTCTCGCTTCACGTCCTCGACAGCAATAGGAAGAACCATCTGTCAGCATAAGAGATGAGTGACAAGAGCAGAGTATGATGCAGTAAAAGTGTTTGCAATCAAGATGTGAAAAAAATCAAATCTATCACCCGAATCAAAACAATCGTGTTTAGTGCTTGTCGAAGAATCAAGTTAAAAAATATCCCAGATTTTTGTGGATTCGGATCCAGTGTATCAACTAAGAATCAAATTGAATATATAAAACATGGAATCGATAAACAGAGGAAGATGCTGAAGAAGTGATAAAGCAAGGAGACAGAAGCAATACCTTACTCTTATCGAGTCTCTTAACAGCGACACGATCTCCATTGGAGTTGTCAATAGCGACGTAGGTATAGCCGAATTGACCATGACCGAGCAACTTGCCGATGGAAAAAAGGTCATGGAAATCTTTGGCGTAACCAAAATCGGTACGCTTACCACAAGGGATAACGGCGGTTCTACGATTGGTAGATGACTTTTGATCGGCGTGTCTGGGATTAGGAGCAGTCTTGGAGACAGGTTTGGAGGAGGTTTTGCGATGGTGATGATGAGCGTTGGTAGTGTGAGTACTGCGTCGACTGCTGCTAGCACCATTGACTCGAATGGCGGAGAAACACACACCCATGATGATGAGTTGATGATTGGAAGAGGCCGAAGAAAAAGGATTTGGAAAGGAGAGTGAAAAAGGGATCGGATTAAAAAGAAAAGAAATGAAAGGAAACAAGAAAAAACGAGAAGAAGAAGAGAGGAAGGAGAAGAGGGTTGAGTTGGTCAAACCCAAAGAGCGAGTGAAACCCAGCACAGATCCTTCCTCCTACTTTCCCCTTTTCTTTTTTTACCAAAGACATTTACTTGTTACAAAATGAAATCACTGTGTATGTTGGTGTCAAAGGGAAGACAAGACATAACTCAATGTCGGAGCCGACACCATCCGGAGTTATTTAACTCATTTAAACCCTAACTATTCTTGAGCTTACTTGCTACTCTGCAAATTATCTCTTTTGCAACACATCCCGTGACGGTGGAATCAACAACTTCACGTGCCATTGCAACGCACAACTGTATTCCTTTGCTTTGCTTTTTTCTTTTTAGCTTATTGTACAGATACGTGTACAATAATTAGCTTAGGCCTCTCTCACCAATTCTAATTTTTGGGCTTTTAGAAGAAACCAATATACAAGATGGGCTTTTTCATTGTGGCCTTTTAAGGGACAGAAAGGCCCACAAATCGAAGCAGCAACGGCTAGTTTTCAGAAACGGCTCCTTCCATTTCTGCAACCCAACGGCTACTTTCTTTCAAATGAGCTTTCTCTTTATATTAATCTCATTACCAACGCCACACACTCAACGGCTACTTTCTTCGTCTTTGTCTTCTCTGCTCTATTCCAATTTAGATCCAATCGTTAGAGTTGTTTAATCGCAATGGAGACACCATCGTCAACCAGAAGAGTCACAAGGTCTCAGACCCTTTCCGCTATCAAAAACTCTGCCACCAATCCTCATCTCGTTTGCTCAAGTAAGTTTCCACATATCTCCCCTATTCAGTTTCTCTTTTGAGAACCTTGTTTGTTTCGTTTCCTGATTCCGATTCTTCTTGATTATCCTCTGCTCCAGAAAAACCTGAGGATTCCAATCATTGTCAATCCAAATCAATACAAAGACACGGTGAAAAACCGCACCAAGAGCGCTCTGCTTTATTCGACATAACCAACGACTCGCCCATCGTAGGTCTGGCGATGGCGACGCAGACTCCGTCTTCGGGAGTGGTGGGGAAGAGGAACATGAGCAGAATCAAGAGCACTCCTGGATCTGGCGAGGCTCTCTTGAGAGGCCAAGCTAAGACTCTCTTGCAAAAGGTTGAAGAAGAGGCAGATCTTACCAAGCTTTCAATTGAATCTCGTCCCTTTATCCATCTCGTTACTTCTCCAATGGGACTTCTCGCTCCCACTCCGGCAAACACTCCTCAAGTTTTCGATTGCTCAGAAAGAGTGCAGGTTGTGATCACATCTCCGGTTGTTGCTGGACAACTGAGAGCAGTATCTCAGGTATACATATTGGCTTCTTTTGTCACGTGATAATAGATAGGCAGAAGATTTGTTCATGGTGATTTTGATAACACGATAAATGGTTCTCTATTCAGGTGGAGGAAATCAACAAGTTTGATGAGAAAGCAGAGCTCGAGAAGAGTCCGAGCATAACTCGGTCATTGCTGCTTGACTTTAGTGACAAGTCAGAAGATGTGTGGGAGAGCTCGGACTGCTCCTCGGTGGTGACTCAAAACCAAGAGGATGATAACTCCTCACTGTGGTCGATGCAGGTCAATGCAAGTACCAAAGACGAAGATGAAGATGAAGACGAACTGTATTCCTACAACAAAGAAGATGAGGAGGAGGAAGAAGAGGGAGAGTTTGTGGATAGCTTGTGTGAGGGGCTGAGGAAAATGAGTGTAGGAGGTGCTGAATTTGCAGGGATACACACTCGATTTGTATACGACAGTGAAGATGATGAGATTGTGGAAGCCAAAGAAGAGTTTCCACAAATTTTACGTCTGAAAGGTTTTCCTACACCAACAGGAAAACATGTGAGATTTGCCGGTGATGAATAATTCTTATTTCATTTTGGAGTTGTGACAAAAATCCTCAAATGTCTCAACTTTCGTATGAATATTTTTTATTAGCGGCTCGTTGTGTTTAAAAGACTCTTGTTGGAGTCCCACATCAAACAAAATTTGATTATTATTGGTTTCATCATCATCGATTCTGTTGCAAAGACAAAGAAATGTTGGTTTTTGGTTCTCTCTATTATCAATAAACCACTGTACTTGGTCAATTATCAGTGAGCTGTCCTTTTTCAACACAATTAACAAATTCAATGTCTATTTTAATTAAACATCAAAAGTTTGTCTATATCTATAATGATCATATATATACCAATCATATATCTCTTTCAAATTCGTATTGGCCGGTTTATGCTGTCATATACTACTATATAATATTGTTAGAGAAAAAGATACTAGTATATAATAATAAAGTTATGTATATGAGTGAAAAGTGTCACATGTAGGCATGTGATAGACATCAGAAATCAGTAAATAAATGATCTTAGCAATGCCTCTAGACAACTTCTTCAAGTCTGTCCCATCTTGTAAATCCTATTTATTGACACAATTCTTCATTCCTTGCCCATTCCATACACGTACGTATTTATGTATGCTTTTTTGGAAAAATGAGCCAACTAACAAAAGTATTGCTTTTAATGCCTATTTGCATACGAATTAGATATGGTCTTCAAATGTCCCGACCATGTTATAAATGTAGCATTCACTTTTAGAAATACTTGACCGGCCTTCAAATTATATATACATCTTTGATTTTGCAACTTGAAAGTCTCAATTCACTAAGAAAAAGACAAAAGAACGAATTGATAATAAAACTGCGCCTCTCTTTGATAATTAGATTCTTGTGTATATAAATAAAGCGCACATGCGACAGCTGAAGAAGACACACTCAATCATCAGACAAAGCTTTTGTAAATGAAGATGAAGAACTCCGGAGTTGGATGTGTTCCTCGTGTCAAAACCATCGGTGATCAGAACATTACTGTTACACCTCTGACTCTCCTCGACCGTTTTCGCCAAGCTGTTCTTCGCCTTCTCATGATCTCTGCCGTCTCCAAGTCCACATCTCACCGCCGTAACAAACCACCGTCGACTACAAAGTATTATAACACCATCGATAACTATCACAGCGAAGCCGTAGCTGACTGTATCGAGTTTATCAGAACCAAGAAGGCCGTTCACCATGAAGACGCTCGCTAAGGCCATAGCTCACTTGTATTTTTGTTTTGTAGCCTTTTCTTCTTTTATTAGCACATTACGTAACCATGGTACGGTACATGTATATGATATGCCTTGCTTAGAATTCTTGGATTTCATATTTTACATCAACTCAAATCATCATTAGTATCCTTAAACACATGACTTTCCCAAGCATCTGAAAAGTTTTATGGTTAAACTAGGATGACAAGTCGATTTCCAGTGTCAAACATCCCGCGGTCTATACTGATCGGAGTTGATGGATGGTCCTCTGGAGTACATAAAACAAGATACAGGCAAAAACTTGTTTGAATAAGATAATCAGGACTGTTTTAAACAACGTAATAAGTTTAGCGAGCATCGTTTGGT
>JAKUCM010009503.1:0-19383 GCA_023374145.1 Lepidium sativum | reverse complement strand
GAGGTTGAAGCCGTCATTTGGGTTATGGGTGCGCTGCTGACGCTTGGTATATCCGAGATGGAGGTCTGGACAGATTGTGAGACGGTGTTACTCATCTTTTAGCGACCAGAGGAGTGGCCGATATTTGCATCATACCGGGAGGAGTTCTAGATTCTCTGTGCTTTGCTCACCAGAGTTTCTCTGTCTTCCATTTCCTAGCTCTTGAATCACATATCGGATGCACTGGCTAAGTCGAATAAGATGTATACGCGACGTTTGGGTATTAGGTAGATTATAGGACGAAACTTGTATTTAATGTCATTGAAAAAAAAAAAAGGAATAAATCATTTAGATGTCGCCGATAAAACTTGCGACAACATAAAATGTACACGTTTTATACCATAAGTTCCAATATAATCTAACTAATAATAAATTAGTCTACATTATTCAAATAGTTAAATATATTAAAAATATATTAAATTCTGTTTAAATTTTTTAAAACATTAATTAAAATAAAACAATGTTTTTTCAAAACATCGATGTTGACATATGTCGTTTCTTACCCAACAAGATCCTAATCTACTTATCTTTCTCTCTCCACCTGTCGTGTCGTTTCACTGTTTCAGCTTTCCCTTGCCTGCCGTTTTGCTTCAATTACTTGCCACTTGTCCCTGCTACTTCTTTCTTTAGTCGGTTACCAGGCTTTTTTTCTTTTTAGTATGCCCAATATAAATTTTAGCCCACTAATAAATATTTAGTTACCCAGTAATAGGCCCAATAACATTAATGGTCAAAACGACGTCCGTTTTGAGATATCCCAATACGATCATAGCTATAACGTGGTGAATGTTGGCAGGAACAAAGTGACGAAGACGATGGGTACCACTGTAGCGCCATGGAAGCAGCTTCTCTTTGGCGCGATTGAATCGAGTTCTCATTTAAGCCACTCTTCTTACGTCCAGCTTGTATGTGTTTTCTTCTATTTTCTGTTTTCATCATGGTGTTTTCGAGTGATTTTGTTTCATTTGTTGTTGTTGTTTTTGTGTGTTTCAGGCAACGATTGGTTTTAATGGACGGCCTTCGAATCGTACCGTAGTATTTAGGTGATATGAATGCGTGATTTTATTTGTATAATTGTACAGAATTCTATGTTTTGATCGGCTGGGTAGTGATTTTTTTTTGTCGGTGGTGTGTTTGGTAGGGGATTTGAAGAGAATAGTGACAGGATTCAAATCAACACTGATCTTCGTAGTCGTAAGGTATTTGAAAATTTTCCAGATTATGTTGGCATTTTCGTTGAAGCTCCTTTCGGATTTAAGGTCGTTTTCATCCTGTAAATTTCTGCCATTTCGTTGCAGATTGAAGAGCTTAAGCATTGTCCGTTTTTGTGAGGTAAGCAATGTCTTGAGGTCAAGTTGGGTTGCATTGCTTGATTGCATAATGCTGGTTGTTTTTTCAAGATATGTTGGTATTTTTTCGTCTACTTGGGAGCAATTCCGGATCAATGGAAGAATTGAGGTCATTGAAGCGTCAAATCCTGACCAGAATAAGCTTCAGGTCGGGAATTCATTAAACCTTAACTTAGATTTAACAATATAATGATATCTTTGAAAAAGAAGAAATACCTTTTTGACTTTGATCATTTTGTGTAGCAAAGGGAGAAAGCTTGGTTTGCTAATTCTGTAAGGTCACGACTGATATACATATGCCCTACTCCCGGTAGTCCTTACAATAGTGAGCAATCAAACCAGGAAGTTAATTTAGATCCTTCTAGTGGTCCAGTTCCTGAATTCTGCCTGCTGCTTCTAGAGCCAGAAAAGGTTTTTCTTTTCTTTTTTTTTTTTCTCAAAAAATTTCCTTTCCTCTGTTGTCCCATATGTAGAAGTGGATTGTATCACTAATGATTTGTCTTGATGACAGGTTGATTACTTGAATCTGAAAAGTAACCAGAGGCTTTTGTTTTCCTCGAAAGCTAGTGGAACAGGAGAGAAGTACTGGACTTCAGAAAAGGTTAACCCATAATTATGTTTTAATGTCTGGGAAAGGGTGATATTTATCTGTGTTGGTGGATTTCCCTTATGTGATTCGCCAGTTTTGTAGCAATTTTATACTATTTTTATTCTTGGCTTCTGAGCAATGATCCTTGCTTTTTTGGCTTGGATCATATTAATGGATTTAAAAAATCTGAATAAAGAATATGAATATTTCTCTTGTACAACATTGGCCCTATCCCTTTGAACGACATTTCATTTGCTCTAAAGTTATGAATAGTAGCAGGCCGATGGAAGAGTCTAATGTTCTTCCTCTGGAAACTAGTTCTTTGTCACCATTTGCTAAAATCAATGAAGCTAGCACTTTGGTAAATCTGCTGGAGGATGAGGTAGACTCTCCAGAACCTTCTTGCCATTTTTCACTATAAACATTGTGCTCATTCCCCATGTTTGATGGATGTCGAAATGACAATGCAATAACCAGAGCCCTATTCATTTAAAAAGGAAGAAGAAAGTCAGCAAAATGTCTGTGGGGTGTGATGTTAAGGAGTGTTGTAAAAAATACCTGGATTGTTGGCAACAAATCGAATTGCAGCCCATCCGCCTACTGGAACTCCAATAGTGTTCAAGTAAGGAGGATCTTCCAGGTTAAATTGTGCTGTTCGTTGATCATAGTTCCCTGTGCCATAACCGATAACATAAAAAACTATGCCCATGAAGATGAATTGGATGATTTTCAGTTGTGAGTGTGCCAGTATTCTGAAAGATGATTTGTATTCTACTCCCATACTCGAAAACTATTGCTCTGGTCCCATTTTCAGCCTGTGTGTCATTGGCTATGTCATTGGGTGCCCCATTGACAAAGTCATATGATCTTTCCGGAGCGGTTGGGAAATCTAAAGTGAAGTACCCTTTCAGTTGTTTGTAATAAGCTTCCAAAATCGAGAGATTAGGTTCGACGAAGCTGATGTTGTTCATTGAAGCTGCTAATCTTCCATTTTTTAGGACCTTGGCACTTGTTGTTTGGCTCTCCAGAGTTACACTTATTTACATTTATTCCAATTGTGATAAAAAGACGAGCATCAATGCTTTTAGGAACATCAACTGCATTTAGACTTCTGATCCCATCCATGACAGTCTTAACAGCAATATTATCATTGAAAATAGGTAATTTAGCTGGTAATGTTACACTGTTAGGTAGCGCACCCAAGTATTGGAAATTAGCTGTTGCTGATATGTGTTGAAACTTAACGTTTTTTGCAGACTCATACGGACCCATGGCAATGGAGTATCTCCCAATGGCTTGGTCAGCTGTGACAAGCACATTCATTGTCTGTCCAGGCACAAGCATCACACGCTCTGTTGTAAAAGGTTTGGTGTATTCGCCATCTACTTCGGACTATGGTCAACTTGTGATTAGCTATGGTGAAGAAGCTCTCCATGTTAATGCCAGCATTTATGAGCCTTAGCAGGTATGTCTTTCTTGGCACTATCTCAATCTTATAAACATCTGAAAAAATATAAAGATAAAAAAACAAGGATCAATGATCTGTTTCTCATTGCAAACCAATCGTACCATTTTTCATCTGATATCTATTACCATCAGAGGAGCAGTTGTAGTTAGGTCCTGGTTGACCATTTATTGTGAATGCATCTGCTGGAGGAGGAGGTCCTCCACTCTCCATTACATGTTTTTCAAGCTCTACCGCGTTCATAACCCAATACTCTCCTAGATTTATCAGGAGACAAACAAGCTCTGTAAAACCAATTAGTGAAAGTGACAGACTTAATTAAGAGTAAAGATTACCGAGGAGAATTGTATGCTCGTTGAAGGGATTTTTGAATGGGTAAGGAACAGATGGTTTAGGATATACAATGAGCGGACCGTATACTGTAGCCCTTAGCCAAGAAAAGTGCGCATGCCATAAAAAGGTGCCCTTTTGTTGTGCCACTGTGAAGTTGTATGTGAAACTTTGTCCATTCTGAATTGGACATTGTGTAATATAAGATGGACCATCATACCAACATGATAGTTTTTGCTTAATACCATGCCTGCACTTAATAGAAACAAGTTTCATTAGTCTACATTCGTCTTCTAAGCATTTATACTATAATACATGTGTGTATCTGCATACCAATGAATAGTAGTATTATAAGGGGTCATGTTGACGACTTTAACGATAATTCTGTCATCTTCTTGTGCAGATATCGCAGGTCCAGGGAATTTCCCGTTGACTGTTACAATCTCATTTGTTTGGCATAGCCTGGTAAATCTTATTGTTTGTATCTGTTAGAAAAACCAGTGACACAACAGAACTCTGTTTAGAAATCTGAATACAAAGACGATAAGCAACAAAGGCATGCTTGAGATTGAAAACGTGCTCTATATTTGATTGTAGTTTAAATATTTACGCTGCTAAATGCTAATACCTTGAATTTGTAGAACCTAGTTGCAGCGCCAGTCCTGCCAACACACATTACTTGAAGAGTGAACAAGAAAAAGCTAAGCCGGAACAACGACGGGGTAGCTGAACTGGTCATCTTTAATGCAATGAGACAAGAAGATTTGAGGTTGAAGGTACCAATAAATGCAACTGGTATTTATAGTGTTCGAAGGTGAAAAGTAGAAAATATAATATACACTTTTCGAAAGAAAGTTTCATGATTTTGGAGAGTTGGGAACGGAGACACTAGTGATTAGGTGTTGGGAAGGCGTGACCTGTTTTTTGACCCCAGCGTGAGATTGAAGGCAACACACGGGTTACTCTAAAAGGACTTGAAAAGGGAGAGAGATACTCTAAATTACTGTCTTCTCTTGGAGTTTCAGTATAAGCTTTTATACTTTATGATGCAGAAGTCTCTTACCAAACTTGTGAGAGATGTGGTAACAAATTTGAAACCCACTGATTGATCTGAACCAACTCGGTCAAGGCCATTCAGCTGGTTTTGATCAAGACAAAACAACTTTTTCCTTCAAGCTCAGTGCAACCGACTTGCTAAGAGTATCTCTTTGACCTCTCATTGTTCATCAATTAGCTGAAAACTTGTGATGATTTACCATTTTTTTGACATGTGATTCAACACACAGCAATACAAGGTGAATGTGATATAGCATCATTAGAGAGTGTTTAGTAGGGTCATATTGGTTTTATGGACATTACACGATGATGTTGTTTAAGGCTTTTGAGTTTATTTGAGTGTGTTGTAAAAGAAAGAACAACAAAGAGTAAGAAACGATCGAGTTATTTGGTCGGTATTTAGAATGGACTCAATTCTTTATTGGTCCTGTAATCATCAAAATTCGTGCACGCCTTAACTTGCCAAACACTCATCTTACTTGTAATTTTTTTGTTTTGTTGGGTCAATATTAAGATTGAAACATGATGATTGTTTTCAATTCGACAAACTCATCATTTTCATAGTCCAAAGAGCAAAATTAATGCGTTGCTTTGCATCATCAAGATGGTCTTTTCTTAATTTGACTGGTCAAAAATTAACACTAAAACAACATAGATATGGGCCTATTAAGAAGGCCCAATATATATATGGGCCTATTAAACACGCCATTTGATTGGAGCCTTTAGTCTTAGTGACTACATGTGTAGAGAGTGCAAACCGGGAAAAATGCTTTTGGTCTAAGATTTGTGTTTCCGTTTAAACCCGAATCATGCCGGAGACGAGCCGCGACGCGATCCCACCGGAATCAGATCCGGTTGATAATTTACCTCTTCGGCTACTAAGATCGGAAATCGTCCCACCGGCTCCGACTCGATCTCAGTCTACTATTGACTGGCTTCCTGACTTCCTCGGTTACTCATGGCTTGCTTACGGAGCTTCCACTCTCATTGTCATCTCTCATTTACCTTCTCCTCTTCGCGGAGAAGATTCTACCAACGGACCATTTTTCCGTCAGATTCTCGAGGTTTCCAGCGACACTTCGTCTCCAATTACTGCTGTTTCTTGGTCTCCTGTAACGCCGTCTGTAGGCGAGCTTGCGGTTGGGTCCGGGAACTTCTTATACCTCATCGCGCGTGATCCCAGTGATTTGAATGGTAAGAACTGGATATAGACCTTTCTAGTTTCTGTTCTATGGGGTTGAGTTAGCGAGCAAGTTGTTAATGCATTGCCTCTTTTGACATTCTGAACAATTCGTGGTTATTGAAGGAAAAATCCATAAAGTGATAGTATATGTGTCTTCCTTCTCCGATTTTTTTTGGATATCATAAATTTGTATGTCTTTACTCATATTCAGGTTCTTTTTGTTGGAGTCAGAATGCCATATTGGTGCAAGAAACAAAAGTTGAAGCAATTGAGTGGACAGGATCCGGGGATGGGATAATAGTTGGTGGAACTGATATTCTTCTGTGGAAGAGAAGGAATCAATCCTGGGAAATAGCTTGGAAGTTCCCAGGGTATCACGTTCAAGATCTAGTTTCCTCCACTTGGTCATTCGAGGGTCCTTTTGCGACAGCAACTTCTTGGAGCAAGTTTCCAACTGAGTGTGAAGAGACAGGTAAACTTGTCTTGGCCTATTGTAGTGATGGGGAGTCATGTAGTAAATTTGAATTGCCTCATCCGCAGAGAATATCCATGATTCAGTGGAGACCGATGGCTGCCGAACAGTCTGCAATAGGTATAGGTAAATCAATGAGGAATGCGCTAATGACATGCTGCTTGGATGGGGCTGTAAGGTTATGGATTGAGGTAGACAGTGAAAAGAAAAAAAAGGGCATGAAAGATGTGCATGATCATAAAAAGTCGTTTTGCGTGGCAGCTGTGATAGAGATAAATCAGGTCTTGGATGGGTTTTTGGGCATAGATTTATTTCTCTTTTGGGGAACTCGTACAGGGGGTATATTCAAAACCATTGAAGGTACTAATCAATTATTTACTATGGAAAAGTATAAACATGAGAATGTTGGCAACTGTGAGTGGTTGGTAGGCTTTGGCCCTGGAAAATTGGCTACTTTGTGGGCTGTCCATTTTCTTGATGACATCTCTCCTACGAAGTTTCCACGAGTAACATTGTGCGCGAGGCAAGAATCAGATGAAACGAATGCGGAATCAGTCTTTCTAGCGGATGCTACAGGTTCTTCTGATCTAATACGCCTTAAGAAAGTTTCTGTTTTGAGGAATTACCTCTCTGGCCCGCCACTTATCTGCTCATCGATTTTTTTATCTCCGCAGAATACTGTGTATTGGTCTTCCTTGCACACAACAAAAGCACATGACTCAGAAGGTTCATTTCCAAATAAATCCAGTTTCCTGAAGTGCATTACTGGAAAAGTATTATATCTTGATGGACATGGTGGGAAAATCCTACAGATTTCCGTTGATCCTTTCACATGTGAGGCGAGATACATTGCTTCCCTGGATTCCAATGGTTTAGTAATTATCTGGTCCTCTAGTGCTTGTTTGGACCTTGGTGTTGACCATCCTATATCAGTATCCTCTTGGAAACCTTGTGGACGGCTTCAAAATCAAGAATTAAAGTACTTGCTGGGCATCTTCTTCATTGAAAGATGAGAGATTTCTACTTCTGGGAAATGTAGGAGGCGTTGATTGCTTTAGTGTAAGGGATGGGGGGAAAGGCAATGATGCTTATCTAACCCGTTACATATGTACCATACCGTTTTTAGTTAACAACCCTTTGCAGAGTGGTCCGACCAGCATATTTGCAAGCTCTCTGTCAAGTTCTTGTGGAAAGACATTCAAAAGTAACAGATTTTTGCTTCTAAGTGTATGGATGAAAGAAAAACGTTTTCATGCTCTGTCATGGAGAGTGACATTGCATCATTTTGATGCAACAGGCAGCACTTGCGACTGTCATTTTCATGATTTTGATACTACTGGAATGGGAAAGTGGTTATTCGAAGATTCTTTTTCTGGTAAGAAAAATTGCATTGCTGTCAGATCATGTTCTTCAGAAATACCTGAATCTCACCGTGATGATGAAGTCACGAGTTTTGCTGTGGTGAATGCAAGTGGCAGTGCTTTAGAGGATGACATGAACGGTAAAATTCAAGCATATACTATGGCAACTGGTCTAGCTGATGGCTCTCTAAAACTGTGGAGAAGTAGTTTTCATGAAAGTTCAACATCCTCCATTCCGTGGGAGCTTGTTGGCATGCTTACTATTGGCCAAAATCCTGTCAGTGCTATATCTCTGACTGATTCGGGACATAAGATAGCAGCCCTTTGTACAAGCAATCATTCAAAGGCTGCCCACACAGTTAGTATATGGGAGATTTTACGCCTTATAGATTCAGGGGTTTTCATACTAGAGGATAAGTTACATGTTGATACAGAGGTTGTTGCTGTAAGATGGTCTACTATGGGAAATGATCAGCTGTTGCTTGGAGTTTGCACACAGAAGGAGATGCAGTTGTATGGCGTTTATCGGCAGGCCTGCAAAAGTATCAGTTTCACGGAATCTGATGATTCTTCCGAGGCACAGATTTGGCAATGCTTCGCTGTTACTCGTACTTTTTCTGCTATTCATGATTTATGGTGGGGATCCAAAGGCACAACTTCTCTTGTTCATAATGATTATATTAGTCTACATGGGCGATGGCTGGCTGTAACTCTCTCTCTCTTTTTTTTTTTTTTTTTTTTTTTTTTTTTTTTTTTTTTTTTTTTTTTTTTTTTTTTTTTTTTTTTTTTTTTTTTTTTTTTTTTTTTTTTATCTGATTCTGGTATTATTAGCAGAGGATGTATTCCTCTACCTTCAACTAGTAATGCAATTGATGACAGGCAAGTCAATAGTATGTCTTTGATTAAAACCGCATATTGTTCAGATACTCTTAGTGACATTACGAGCTTGGGACATACGGTGGAGCAGTTAGGAGGTGCTTTGCCACTTTATCACCCTCAAGCCCTCCTTATGGCTATACATTCAGGTAATGCTGCAAGGGTTTCTGTTTTCCCCTTCATCAATCAATTGTGAGACTAAGCTGTTTAGCTTTTATTAGCTTTCCTTTCTTATTCTTCCTTCATGCAGGAGCATAACCTGTGTCATGCGGTTAATTTCACCTTAGCTAAAGATTGTTCACTCTGATGTGTTCAGGCAATTGGAAACGAGCAAGTGCAGCTCTAAGGCATTTTGCTGAATATATTACTTCACCCGATGCCTTCGAGAAAGGACACACTGTTAAGTTAGTTAATTGTCCGGATATCCCTTTGTCAAAATATTATGAAGGGTCTCTCTCCAATGGCCCAAATATTAAGGATTTCCGATGGGGTGGGACATCTGTTCCAATGCTAAAGAATTCACAATTTCAGTCAAACTTCAATATGGAACCTTACAGTTCCAATAGTCACAGTTCACCTGCTACAGACTTTAAATTTAGTGGCTTCTGCGAGCAGCTGAAGAAGTTATCAGACGGAGGAAATATGTCCAGGATAGAAACGTTGCAATATCTTGCAATTGTTGACCTTCTTTGTGAAATTACTGACCCCCATCATAAATCTGTCTATGCAAGTCTTGATGAAGCTGGGAGAAGGTACCATATACTTTCTTAATTCTAGAATGTTCAATTAAGAATGGAGGTTCCAAAGAAATATATTTCATCATGCATGGTCGTTTTCTCGTCAACCTATAAGGACTGAAAGATCACTTCTATGTTTAGTTACCAAGGCCACATTTTTCCCTTATTCAAAAATACTCTAGCTAATTCTTTTGCTTCTTAAGTTACATTATTTTTGAAATATTGACCACAGGGTCTTAAAATACTGGGGGCAGTTTTTTGGTTTGCTTAATAATGTTACTTTGTGTTGATTGATAGTCATGGAGTTTTGTGCTCTTTTTTTTTATGTAGATTTTGGGTCACCCTCAGGTTTAAACAGTTACACTTAGCTAGAAGTACTGGCAAAACACCATCTATTGAAGAGTTGGATATTGCCTCTAGTATGATAGGATGGGCCTTTCACTCAGAGTCTCAAGAAAATTTGTCTGGTTCTCTTTTACCCAATGAATCGTCATGGCAACAAATGCGATCACTGGGTTTTGGATTTTGGTATTCTAATGTAGCACAATTGCGTTCACGAGTAAGTTTTAAGACTAAATGCTTGGTCCAAACTAGATATATGCAAAAAGCCCTTGAATTTAAACTCCTATTTATGCTTGCTTTACTTTCTTTAGTTATATTCTCTTTTCATACCAAGAAACAAGGGTATGGGAAATAGATGTGAAACTCTTATTTTGATGCCATTTCCTTTCTGTAGATGGAGAAACTGGCCCGACAGCAATATCTAAAGAATAAGAATCCTAAGGACTGTGCGCTTCTTTATATAGCTTTAAACAGAGTTCAAGTTTTGGCTGGTCTTTTCAAGTTAAGCAAGGATGAGAAAGATAAACCCTTGGTGGGTTTTCTTTCACGCAATTTTCAGGTATTTACTACAAACCATATTCTTATTGGGATGATAGGTTCTATTTCACTCTTTATTTTTATATTTTATGTACGACTTCTGGCATCTAGGATTACATATTGAGTGAGGTATCTCTTATACTGATCAATGTCTTTTTGCAGGAGGAAAAAAACAAGGCAGCAGCCCTGAAAAATGCATATGTACTAATGGGTAAACACCAGCTGGAGCTGGCGATAGGTTTCTTTCTCCTTGGAGGGGAAGCTTCATCTGCTATAAATGTTTGTGTGAAAAATCTTCAGGATGAGCAGCTTGCGCTTGTAATTTGTCGGCTTGTTGATGGGCAGGGTGGGGTCCTGCAATGTAATCTTATAAAGAAATATATACTCCCGTCTGCTGTTCAGAGAGGAGACATTTGGCTAGCAAGCCTTCTTAAGGTGATTATAATTGTTTGCAAATATTTGTTTTTTGTGAATTTACATTTTTTGTGTAGGTAATATGAAACTACGACTATCAATTTGACCCTGGTTGTTACAGTGGGAATTAGAAGAGTACCACCAGTCGTTTCTTGCTATGGCTGGATGTCTAGGGAACTCTGTTACTGGGATCTCTACTGTTTCTTCAAGTCACATCTCTTTTGTGGATCCTAGTATTGGCCTATTCTGCCTCATGTTGGCAACCAAAAATAGTGTGAAAAACGCATTGGGGGAAAAAAGTGCTACAAATCTTAGTAGATGGGCGACCTTGATGGCTGCTACTGCCTTCAGTAGATGTGGGCTCCCAGTAAGTATAATGAAAGACTAGAACATGCTGTGTGCTTGCAAATGACATAGTATCTAAAGTATTTCTCCCAGAATTTACATGTTTCTACCAAAGCAGTATTGTGAATCCTAAGAACAAATTTTATGGGGAATGGACTACCTTTTTAGTAAGTCGATGTAGGTAAAAATATTTTCCTTATCTGCATTTAAAGATCTCATAGTGGAGTATATCCTGTGAAAATTTGATGTTTGTTTATGAGGTTGAGTTTGGTTGTCTGTGCCGTCAAATCTGAATTTATCTTCTTATGAACATGGTTAGCTCGAGGCGTTAGAGTGTCTTTCAGCATCTACCAGCGGTCATGGTGGTACCCATCAGTCTACCATTCCAAATAACGTTCAGTTGCATACTCCACAAGGTGTTCTTGGGCATTCTATTCCTGATTTGTCTAATTGGGTATCAAGTGGTGTTTCAACTACTGTGGACACTCATTTTAGATTGGGTTTAGCCATCCAATTCCTTTCAAAGCTCTTATGGGAAGCAACTGTACTTTTGATGAATTCTGAAACTGTTTCGTGTGAGAAACTCTCAGGATTTCAACATAAGCTACAAATAGCTTTAGAGCAATTTTACCAGAGACACTCGCTGTCCTCGTCTTGCCTACATAATATGGTATGAGGTTTCCGTTACTAATGCTTACCCATTGTATTAGTTTTCTCAGTTAGACTAATTTGACTACGTAGATACTTTTGGTTGTCATGTATAAGCTGATTCTTTTGTTCCTATTGGCAGATTATCTTTTCAGCATACAACTGTGGGATACTATCCATGGGAACCGATATATTTCAGGAAAATAGTTCATCAAGACTCTTCGAAGACAAGTTTCACACAGATGAAGATTCGTTTCAGTATTCAGCTTTCTGTAAATTGTTGCTAAAAGAAACTGAAGAGAAATCATTAGTATTATCACGTATCATTGCTGCATGCAGTGTCACTCGCTTACACTTAATGCCATGCTCTAAGGAAAACAAGATGTCATCTGGACCTGAACCAAAGTGGTCCAATGCTTTGCGATTTTACTTTCAGGGAATTCTGGAATCATTCTCTAATTTAAGAACTTCTGTAAGGCTGTGCTTGGGTTTCTCTGTGGAAGACCTGAAAACAAGACTCGCAATTGTTCTTGATTTAGTCGAATATTGCTCAAGACTTGCCATGGCTTGGGTTCTGGGAGATGTAAATTGTCTGGTTAGAATGATTCAGCCCCTTACGATAGCATATGTTCAGGGGCATATGCCCTATGAGGTTGACCTGGAAAGCTTGAAGAGAGTATACAATCAAGAAGCTTATGTTAGTGTTCCAGATGAATCCGACGTAGGAGTTCTTTCTAAGGTCAGCAGAGATGTTGAGAATAACGAAGTTGGCAATCCAATGTACTCAATTCCAGAAGATGAAAGGCATCTTGCAAGTCCACAAGCAGGTGTCTGGAAGAATATTTCAGAATTTGTGAAATCTATTTTTAATCCAGATGATGGTGTTAGTGTTCTAGATGGATCAGATGTAGGAGTTAATTCTAAGGTCAGCAGAGATGTTGTGTATTCAATTCCAGAAGATGAAAGGCGTCTTGTAACACAAGCATGTTTCTGGAAACATGTTTCAGACTTTGTGAAACACAAGCTTGTATCTATCTCTATCAATCTAGATGATGGTATCTCAAATAGTGGGTTTTCTGAAAATTTTGATGCTCAGACATCATCAGAAAGCAGTGGTGACATTGTATGTGTAACAAGGAAGATAATGTCGGTTCTGGGAAATACATTAATTCGCACCCTAGCTCAACTCTCTTCCTACCATGTAAAACAACTCGCACTGGTCTTGAAACAAAAAACAGAGAAAAGAATTTGGGTTCCTACCTTGTTATGGGTGGTAGAATGTCAGGGACCTCGAGCAAATTTTTCTAAATGGGATATCCCAGATGCAGGTATAGAGAATGAAGACAATGGCGATCTTGGGATTTCTATGAAGCTCTGGGAGCTTTGCGGTAACCCTCATTTACTATGCGAAGCTTTATTGCTAGAAAATTTTGACATATCTGGATGGTCAAAATTACCATTGGAAGATTGGAATGATATGTACAGAGAAGTAACCAGGAAGAACGAGCCCAATGTGCGGAGTAGTTATGAGGTGGCCTCACTTGCAAGCCACGCTTCAAATTCTTCACAAAAAGCTGCAATAACTGCCAATGAAAACTCTGCTTTCCGGAACCCCAAAGAAATCCAGAAGAGAACAGGGGAGCTTATAGAGGTATTGCTTTTCTTACATTGACAAGTTACTAATATTCTCTGTTGAAACTTTGTTGCCTTTTGTGATGGAGTATCCTTGTTTTTCTAATAGGCCCTTTGTCTCAACGCTATCAGCCATCATCAAGCTGCAATAGCTAGCAATCGTAAGGTCAGTTATTGTCGAAGTTTTCCTTAGCACTTGTTCCATATATAACGCACAAAAATCTGGACTATGAATAAGATTATTCTGACCTCCAATCATCTTCTGTCTTTACTCTTTATCATGAATCAGTATCTTGAGACAAAGTTTCTGTTGGTAGCATGAACGAGTTTATGTATATCTGTTATTATCTTTTTGTTCCAGTGTTTTCTTATTCGAATGTAGTGATTATGTGACATCAGATATAAACACACCCCCTGAATTTTGTTCCATGCAGGGTATAATTTTCTTTAACCTGGAAGATGGTAGCTACTGCATTGAACAGTCAAACTATATCTGGTCAGATGCTGATTCGCCACATAATGGTTGGGCTAACTCTGAGTCAACTCATGGTCCAACATGTGTCTCACTCGGTGCTGGACGGGAAACTCATGAAGAATACGAACATTTTGCTGATCCTTCCCCAACAGTTGATACTGTTGTTACGAGAGCATTCTCTAGTCACCCAACAATGCCTCTCTTCTTGGTTGGCTCAAGCAACACACACATTTACTTGTGGGAGGTAACACTTGCACCACCTGGTTTTTTTTAGTAGTGAGGTGTCTATTGATTGTTGTGATTCTTTCGTCAACCCAGTCTCTTAGGAGTGAGGAGTGAATAAGATGACATTCTATACATCATGTGGATCTTATAGTACAAACATGATATCTTTCAGTTTGGAAAAGACAGAGCTACTGCAACTTACGGTGTTCCGCCTGCTGCAAATGTTTCCTCCATATGCTTTGGCGTCAACGTCAGCAGTGCAATTCGGTCCATGCGGGCACAGATTTGCTAGCGCCGCACTGGATGGAACTGTATGCACTTGGCAATCAGAAGTTGAAGGAAGAAGCAATATCCATCCTGTTGAATCATTTCCTTGCTTCAATGGTCATGCATCGTACGTTTCCTGAAACTAAAGTGTATATGTTTTTGTTCACCAATATTCTAAAAGCACCCAAGTTTAGAATTATTGCACTTATCATGAACTATACCGTTTATTTTGTCTCGTGTTCTTTTGAAAGCATTGACATCAGTTGTTCCGTTTCTGTTACCATGGTTGCAGAGATGTAGAATACATTAGTTGGAGTGGATCCATCGTTGCAGCTTCAGGATATAGCTCAAGTAGTGCAAACGTGGTTGTATGGGATACTCTAGGCTCCCCCGTCAACCTCCCAGGCATCTATTGATTGTCATGAAGGTCTCTTCCAATAAAAACAGTTTGTAGATTATGTTCACCATTAGTGTCTTTATCCCATAATCATTTAACAATTATTTTGTTCTTGGCTCTTTTCTTCCATGAAGGTGGTGCACGCTCTATTTCGGTATTTGATAATGACATTGGTAGTGGCTCGATTTCTCCAATGATTGTGACTGGTGGCCAAGAGGGCGATGTTGGTTTGTACGATTTCCGGTATATTGCAAGTGGAAAGTTGAACAAGCAAAGGAGCTCTAATGAAATATCATCGATTGATGGATTTCAAAACAAAAATGGGATGCTTTTGGTATTTACCAAAGGCTCACTTAGGTAAAACCCTATACTCTAATTTCACCTTCATATTATCCTGATTAAAACCGGAAAAACATTTCTTCAAATTTGATTATGACGGTTGGTGCAAATTATCAGGGAGTGTGACGAAAATATCGACAATACCACGCACGAGTTTGTTCTTAACAGGAAGCAAAGACGGAGATGTTAAACTTTGGGATGCAAAAGCAGCAAAGTTAATTCATCATTGGCCCAAATTACACGAAAGACACACTTTTCTGCTTCCAAAGTCTGGAGGCTACGGTGGTATTATCCGGGTAGTAACAACTAATCACCCTAAAAGCTTAAAACTTGGTTCAGATCGGATTTGTTTCATGCAGAGAAATGATTTTGTATTGCTGTTTAAATGTTGTGTGTAGGCTGGTGTCACTGACATACAAGTTTGTCCTAATGGATTTATCACTTGTGGTGGTGATGGTACTGTGAAATTCATCAGCTTCAGAGATTCCTCTGACGATAGCAAATAAATCTCAAAACATTTTCCAGGAAAAGAGAAAAGAATACCGATTCTTGCAATGTAAGTCTCTATCTCTTTCTTTTTTTATATATATATAGTATATATATTTTTGGTGTATACATACACATACATATATGTATATAAAAGATTCTTACGCAGTGGAATCATAAGTTGACATCAAATCTGTATACTAAAATTTATACATGACTTTGACTTTCAATGCCATTGAAATCTGATCAGTTTATCCTTTAACATTGTTTCTTTTGACCTGGTTGCATCGCATCGGATTTGACTGAATTATCGGGCTTAGTCCAATTAGATTGGATTTTGATTGGCTAAAAAGCTTTATGTTTATCAATTACTAGGTTCCATCTATTGTTTTTCAAACTATTTTTTCTTCTGGTCAACGGCAAATTATTATATTGGATCACAACTGACCAGTCTAATAGCTAAATTCTTATACAATGTAGGCGAGAGACTCAATCTTTGGTTGTGCAAATGAACTATCTTAAGTGGATTTAGTGTCGGCCATTACATTAAGAGTCATTTGCAATTTTATAACTGTATCTTTGTTTGGTGAATACTTTTCAACTGTTTATTAAAGTATGTCATTTTTCTTGTGAATATATCGATAAAATTTAATCTACAATCTAATTTTTATTTGTAATCTATTAAAATGTAGTCACAAGGAGTTGATTCTATGTCGAAGTCATTATTAACTATATATTTTTTGGTGGAAAGTAATAAATTAGGTCATTGTAACCACCGGACTAAGACTTATTTGTTTCATAAGCCTTTGTATATTTTATTTTGCTTTTTGATTGTAATATATTGATATAATTTTGAAAAGATTATGAAATCTGTGACGGCTGCTATTATTACGTAGTGGATTATTATAATATTCTGGTTAATTATTAAATTGCACCATAATTTGTGCTGCAGACCAAATCTTATGAATCATCAAATGTTTAATTAAAACCCATTTGGTCTACTAATAATATTAAGTTAATACAAAGGTCCATTTTATTTAATAATTACTCGAAAGAAGTTAATTATGACGAATATATTAGTGCTCGCATAAAGCATCTAATAAGAAGATATCTATAATTGTTTTGGTTTTTTGTCAATAGCAAATTATATTGGATCACAATTAGCTAGTCCAATAGTCAAATTTCTACATAATGTAAAAGAGAATTCGATTCCTGCTTTTATGTGGACTTACTGCCGGATACTAAGAACCATTTGCGATATCTTTAATTGTTTAGACTAAATGAATCACAATAAAAATATTTCTATGTAACTATCAATTAAGGAGAAATTAACCATAATTACTTGAAGACGTATTGCTTTACCTAACATTCAATTTCTAGACTACGCCACTAGTTTTACATTCTCTCTTCCTAGTTTTCAAAGAAAAAACACCTTTATTTACTCTCTTATTATTAAACTTTCGATTTCTTAAAAATATATTATAATGTTTCGATGGGGTAATTAGCATGATCTAACTAATGATTCTGGCTTCTTGATCTTTTCCAACTAAATTAATAAATTATAAAAGAATGTAGGTTATAGAACATGTTTTTTATCTAATTGTTGATGAAACTTTTTTTATGATAGTTAATAATTAATAATTAAACAAAAAATATGCAGTTATTAATACCTGATGTCGAGTGACTACGACACAATTAACTAATTAACAAAATATATAATCTATTCAATTAAGCTAAATCATCACCGGAATAATAGAAATTTTGTTTTTTTTTTACACTTTATTAGGAATATAATAAGTTTATACTATACCGTATCTAAAGAAAAATCTCAACTTATTATATATATATATATAGTATGCTTATTCAATTTATTTAATCAAAATAAAATTAAGTAAAAACAAGAGCTATTTTTTAGTAAAAACAAGACCAAAACCAATTTAAGTAAACTTTCAAAGTACCACAAAATTAACGTAAATGCAGGACCTCTTATGAATTAATTACCATATGTTTTTAAAAGTTAACTTGTTAAGCACCTAATTTTTCTCCTTCTTTCAATAAAATTTCTCTCTTTTCTCTCTTTCTCACTTTCATTTCTCCTCCACATCTCGAATCTCTCTTCTTCATTAAACAGGTTTGTTTTCTCCAGCATTTTCATTTGTGTTGGTGAATCAGATAAATCTTCCTAGGAGTTTTTCTTACTGTTGGTAAATTTGTGAATTTTCATTTGTGTATCTGTTGTAGAAATGGAAACGTTCCTATTCACCTCTGAATCTGTCAATGAAGGTCATCCAGACAAGATTTGTGACCAGGTTTCTGACGCAATCCTCGATGCTTGTTTAGAACAAGACCCTGAAAGCAAAGTGGCATGTGAGACATGTACCAAAGACGAATATGGTGATGGTGTTTGGTGAGATCACAACCTCTGCAAAAGTAGACTATGAGAAGATTGTTAGATCCACTTGTAGAGAGATTGGTTTCATCTCAGCTGATGTTGGACTTGATGCTGACAAATGCAATGTCTTAGTTAACATTGAGCAACAAAGCCCTGACATTGCTCAAGGAGTTCATGGCCATTTGACCAGAAAGCCAGAAGATATTGGAGCTGGTGATCAAGGACATATGTTTGGATATGCCACTGATGAAACAGCTGAGCTCATGCCTTTGACTCATGTCTTAGCCACCAAGCTTGGTGCTAAGCTCACTGAAGTGAGGAAGAACAAGACTTGCCCTTGGTTAAGGCCTGATGGTAAGACTCAAGTCACAGTGGAGTACAAAAAACGATGGTGGAGCCATGGTTCCAATCAGAGTCCACACAGTTCTCATCTCAACTCAACATGATGAAACTATCACCAATGACAAGATTGCTGCTGACTTGAAGCAGCATGTGATCAAGCCGGTTATTCCTGCTAAGTATCTTGACGAAAACACCATCTTTCACTTGAACCCATCTGGTCGTTTTGTCATTGGAGGACCTCATGGTGATGCTGGACTCACTGGAAGGAAGATCATCATTGACACTTATGGTGGTTGGGGTGCTCATGGTGGAGGTGCCTTCTCAGGGAAAGACCCAACAAAAGTTGATAGAAGCGGTGCTTATATCGTGAGACAAGCTGCAAAGAGTGTGGTAGCTGCAAAACTCGCACGTCGCTGTATCGTGCAAGTATCATACGCCATTGGTGTTCCTGAGCCACTCTCAGTGTTTGTTGACACCTACAAGACAGGGACTATCCCAGACAAGGATATACTTGTGTTGATCAAGGAAGCTTTTGACTTCAGGCCTGGAATGATGGCCATTAACCTTGACCTTAAGAGGGGAGGTAACTTCAGGTTCCAGAAAACCGCTGCTTATGGACATTTTGGTCGTGATGATCCTGACTTCACTTGGGAAGTTGTCAAGCCACTTAAGCCAAAGGCTTAAAACATGAACAAAGCTGGTAGTTGCAACAACTGAGTTAAGATAACACTCCCCAACTACTGGGAACTTATTCATTATTATTGCAACAAAACTGAATAAAGAAAGCTTCTGCATTTTTACCCAGATCACTTTAATCCTCATTTTCACATTTGTTTTTGCAAATATAAGCCCAAAGGTTCAAATATCTGGTAAATGAAAATTGCAAATGAGTTTCATTTTTTTTGTTCTTCTTCTTAATCTCTTGTATTGTAATTTTGATCGTGGCCTTGTTCTTTTTGTGGTTGCTGGTGACAGCGACTAGCGACAGCGATTACTATTTCAATTTTATGTTGTTTTAGCAGTCGTTGCGACTAGTCGCTGCGACCAATGGCTGTGTTGTTCTTTTTGCAGTCGCTAGCGACTCT